>OZ010610.1:1828841-1851341 GCA_963932145.1 Acanthosepion lycidas | reverse complement strand
ATACTGTATATATATACTATATATATATTTATGTACTATATATATATATTTATATACTGTATATATATACTATATATATATTTATGTACTATATATATATATATATATATTTATATACTGTATATATATACTATATATATATTTATGTACTATATATATATATATATATTTATATACTGTATATATATATACTATATATATATTTATGTACTATATATATATATATATATTTATATACTGTATATATATATACTATATATATATTTATGTACTATATATATATATATATATATATTTATGTACTATATATATATATATATATATATTTATATACTGTATATATATATACTATATATATATTTATGTACTATATATATATATATATATATTTATATACTGTATATATATATACTATATATATATTTATGTACTATATATATATATATATATATTTATATACTGTATATATATATACTATATATATATTTATGTACTATATATATATATATATATATATTTATATACTGTATATATATATACTATATATATATTTATGTACTATATATATATATATATATATTTATATACTGTATATATATATACTATATATATATTTATGTACTATATATATATATATATATATTTATATACTGTATATATATATACTATATATATATTTATGTACTATATATATATATATATATATTTATATACTGTATATATATATACTATATATATATTTATGTACTATATATATATATATATATATTATATACTGTATATATATATACTATATATATATTTATGTACTATATATATATATATATATATTTATATACTGTATATATATATACTATATATATATTTATGTACTATATATATATATATATTTATGTACTATATATATATATATATATATTTATATACTGTATATATATATACTATATATATATTTATGTACTATATATATATATATATATTTATATACTGTATATATATATACTATATATATATTTATGTACTATATATATATATATATATTTATATACTGTATATATATATACTATATATATATTTATGTACTATATATATATATATATATTTATATACTGTATATATATATACTATATATATATTTATGTACTATATATATATATATATATTATATACTGTATATATATATACTATATATATATTTATGTACTATATATATATATATATATATTTATATACTGTATATATATATACTATATATATATTTATGTACTATATATATATATTTATATACTGTTTATATATACTATATATATATTTATGTACTATATATATATATATATTTATATATATATATATATTTATATACTGTTTATATATACTATATATATATTTATGTACTATATATATATATATATATTTATATTTATATACTGTATATATATATATATATATACTATATATATATTTATGTACTATATATATATATATATATTTATATTTATATACTGTATATATATACTATATATATATTTATGTACTATATATATATATATATATATATATATATATATATATATATTTGTTGCAGACATAATATCGTTTTTGGCGTATTTTTTAACGTCAAAAGGATATTTTTTTGCACCAACCAAATATATATATATATGTATATATAAGTAATAGAATTTTGGGGTTTAGACGAATCATTTTAGTATATATATATATATATATATATATATATATATATATAGTGTATATAGATTTTCCAAGCATAGCTTACATGTGGCACAAGGCCGAAAGTGTGGGGCGCCCAGTGAGGGTGGAACTCACTACTCAGTCATAATTGTTCTAGCCAGACAAGCTTGCTTACCATTACACCACCTTGAGCTGCCCAATATATATATATATATATATATATATATATATATATATATATATATATATCTACTATATATATATATATATAGTATATATAACATATATACTATATATGGTATTAGGTTGGTGCAAAATTAATGACGTAATAATGTCGTTTTTTAACGTATTTGTTAACGTCAAAAAACGACATTATTGCTTCATTATTTTTGCACCAATCTAATATATATAACATATATACTATACACACACAAGCGTAATCTCTTTCCTTGTCACTGCACTGTATTGAATATTAATCGATCAATCATTTAGTGAAAATATGTTTTCAGTTAGCGATACATCTTGGAGTAAAGATATCATTTTGCGGAAATTCTTCAGTTGTGACATAATTAAACACTACATAGGAACAGAGAGAGAGAGTGGGAGAGGGGGAGAAGGATTCTTCTCAATCTACAGAATTATGTTTCGTAATTTAAAAAAAAAAAATAGTGAACCGCACTGCCCTTTTTGCATTTTCTGGAATATTATAGGAATTGTTATGGACTCCTCAGAAATCAGTTGGAAAATGATGTCTAAAGTAACTGTTTATAATAGGAGACGAATAAGATATAACCTGTATTTAACTGAAATGTTGATGATTTTGCAAAAAGTTTGATGTACTTTGTCGTTCTAAAACTTTGCACACACAAACACATATTCATGAGTTGGAATCAAATATACGAGGTCTGTATGAAAATAACTGGACTTGTGTCACAAACAATTTATTTCAATTCCAAACAATAAACTACATCGTTAATCCTCCTCTGGTCTAATGTACTTTTCCAGCTTTCTCTGCCACACTTCTATGCACTACTGAAAGGATTCTTTTTCAAGGCCTCCCACCTCCGTCGTTGAGGCCATCTTGATGGCCTCCACGCCTTCAAAACGCATCCTCTTGATGATACCCTTAGGTTTGGGGAAAAGAAAAATGTAACACGGAACAAAATCAGTTGAAGAGGGTGGTCATTCCAATACGGCGATGTTCCGCCGGATGATCAGGGCGTTGTGAGCAGGTGCATTGACGTGGTGAAGCAACCACAATTAGTCCTGCCGCAACTGTTGTCTCTTCTCGCGCACTGTGTGAAGCAACCGCCGTTTGATCTCATTTTAGGCATGTAGATTGATCGAGGGTGATTACTTTGAAGGAGAGACAATGTAGTTTGTTGTTCGGAATTTAAATAAATCTTTTGTGACACCAGTACCGTTACTTTCCAGGCAAACTTCGTTGTACAAATATAGAACGGAATCCGACAGAATGATAAGATAAAGATCAAATAAAGAACAAATGGGAAACGTTTATCAATCTGACATTTTTTTATTTAAGGCAATTCACCCCAAGCAAAACAGGGGTGCCACTAGCATGCAAGGAGTTAAAGAGGATTGAGAACAAGAGTAAAGAGGCGTATTTGAGGAAAGGATACAGAGAAGGACGAGGAACAAACCCAGGGTGTCAGGTGTCGATTGACATTACACTTGAATATTTGAAGATTATAGTCATCGGGGAAACAAGTAAGGGTAAAGGAGTTCCACAGACAGGAAGTGCGGGAGAAGAAGCTGTTTAAGAAGACATGGTTACATTTAACCGTTTTGCCAGTGAAAAGATGAGACAGAGATGCCAGCCTGGTAGCTCGCTTAAATTCACGCAGTCCGGGAACCAGTGACAGTAGCTCGTCGGAACAGTTGCCATGAAAATATTTGTAGAAGAGATAGAGGAAGGCCACAGCACGTCTGTGGGATAGCGGTTGTAGACTAGATGCCAGATCAGAACCTATTATCTTGCATATTTGTCTCTTGATTTTGTCAAGGACCTCGAGACGTACAGCGGGAGCATGTTCCATTTTTATTAAAGCTTCATCAGAATGAAATGTGGAGACAAGAAAGAAAGAAAGAAAGAAATTCTGGTATTTTTTCTTTTGGTTATTCACCTTTCGCGTGCATTCGACTTGTCAAACAAACGCAACTGGGTAACTCAATATAGTTCTGCACGAACCCCAACCGTGGTACTGACGGTGATGATACTAGGAGTTGTGAGCATCAAGTGTCATGTCATTGACACCGCCTACATCGAGCTGCTGTGTACGGTGATCAAGCCCTAGACCGTTCCAGCAGAATTCTATTTCCTCCTGTTGTTTCACGTGACCCGGTAGTAACCGAAACTTTTTCACGATCATTCCCAACGTGTGACCTACTGGTTCTTCTGATTTCAATCTCCTGGACTAGTTCGAGACATTGTCGAGTGGGAGACCAATCAGCGCCATCATGAAGGATCCGGTGAAAGCGGCGACCGTGAACGAAAACCACCTGATCTGGGGATGCAGTTGCTTCCGAGGGTGTGATCGAAACTGAGACCGGGTGTATTGAACAACCTTCTTCGGTGAATGCAGCTACGCATGACTAATAGCATCAGGTGCTTCTGGTATGCATCTAGAGATTCTTCATAAAATCCAAAGAAGAATCTGTAATATTATTCCCCCCCCCACTTCCCTGGCTTCAGCCATTTTCCCACCACAATGACGCAGCTTGCCTTTTCTACCCATATTTTCATAGTAATTGTTCTGGTGAGCTCCCGACTTAGCTATCTTAAGTTCATGAATTTATGCGTACTACTATATTGGCAGCTAGGTCTCATCATTTTTTAAATTGCTAGACATCTATTCCTATAGTTTCTTCTCTCGCATTTTCTTGTGTAACATTCTGGTTTCTTGTTTTTTCTGATATTTATAATCTTCAGAAATTTAAATCCAATGTCAATTGTCATCTTTAATCGATTTGAATCATGATCATTTAATTCCCCCTCACCCCTCAACGTTTTCTAAGCTTCTTTCACAATCAGTAAACAATGGTGTCTTAGTGGCTTTATCCGCTTACTTTGGGGGAAATGATTTAAAAAAGTTTAAAGTTCCAAGTTCTTGCACGAGATAAAATACATTAACAACTTTCGACTCTAAGAATTGCAAAGAAAAGATACCAGAATAAATATTAACGACGTTTTTTAAAGACAATCAAATTTCTTTCTTTCTTTAATCACTAGAGAAATAGGCTAGTGTACTAAATTGTTGGTTTCTGAATTTGGTGATATAATAATTGTGAATTCAATGACTGGACCACGTAAGGGCCAAACTGAGACTCAGTGGAAACTGGTTGAGCAATACATGAGCAGTACTAAAATAAAAACAAGACGAGATATCCCTAAATATGGGCAGTGGGACGAGAACAATCTATCCCCGTAGATTAAATAAAGGGTTCAGTTTGAAATTCTCTGAAGCTTACCCAGATCGAGAAGCACGTGCAGAAGGCCAGAGGGGGCACAACTGCCGAAATCTGATACAAGGGGGACAAGGGTCAGAGTGTAAAATAATGTTAACTGATCATCCCAGAAATTTAAACAGAGAATATTTTTCTGTTTTTCTAAGCTAAATATGTGTACAGTTTATTCATTTTATATGCGTAATGTCTTTATTTTGCTTCATACTAGAATTTGTTCTCAAATATCCTAACGCATATGGTACACACGCACGTCTTTCTCTCTTTGTGTGTAATTTTTTACGAAATATAGATATCAGATATGCTGATTGCAGAACTTCTGCCTAAAAAGACGTTTGATAAAAGATAAAATTCTTAGCTTATCGTTCACTTTAAAAATTAACAGATAAAACCTTATAGTTGTGTTTTCTTTTCTTTTTACTAACACTACGATTTTGATAGATTTACAGACTACAAGTTATTAATGTTATTGAAGTCCTATTATAACCATCTGGAAATAAATTCAACCTTACCTGGAAAAATGCTTAGCCTTACGTCCGTGCAGTCTAGTCGCTGACGCACCTTTTTCCAATCTGTGCGTGAATCGGCTGGGGAAAAACAACAGGTGTCTCCTTCATTGAAGAAAAACATTTCAATCATAAATTGTTGCGAACAAACGCAGACATGTATACAGAAGTATTTATGCGCGCTTAGAAACACGCATGCGTACTTGTCTTTTTAACCCGCTTATCTCACAAGCTGGTTCATCTATCGTTCATTAACAAGAAATAATGCTATTTTTCTATTGTTTACGTAAAAATGATAAATTCTAAAGATGTAAAAAAAGTAGTAATGAATGTATGTTACTGTTTGTCGGTTGTATAGGGTATGAACAATAAGGATTTAAAACTCAAATACCGTGGAATTTTTACACGCCTCGGATTAACGAAAAATAATGTGGAACTCAGACAATTGAATTCAGACAAACAGCGCCCGTAGTTGTTTGCTACAAAATTTATATTAGTCATGGGCAAACGGACCTGCAGGCAGCCCGTTTAGGTCTCTGAAATGGACGCCTAACGTTTATTAAAATTTAGTTTGTTCCATTTTTTCTCGCCTGTTTATTCACACTCTCTCATGCATAACCAGATACATAACAATGATTAAAAACAATATTTCTTGAATGTTGTAAATTTCACATTTTCTGCATACCATTGGCGATTTTCACTAAGGAAGGCCATACGTGTAAACGTCTTTTGCTTCAAAAACAGAAAAACGCTCATAATACTATTTCCTTTGGAGAAGAAATGTGTTTTACTTTTAAAATATTTTTGCATTTTCAAATGAATAATTTAGAAATAAATCACACAGCAGTGTGTGTTAATCACACTCTCATCAGTGATAATATATCGACTTCATTTTGTTTAATTATAGAAAAAATATTTTCTCCAAATAAAAATAATGAACTTTCCTCCATTGCTGAGGCAGATGCTTATGCCTATGGTTTTCTTTAGTGAAAATGGCTAAGGTACCGTCAACAAAAAAATGACCTTGAATCTTTTTAGTGGTTTTGCATGCCGTATGATGAACACATATCTGATGCGACCGACTAGTCGGTAAAGGTTGCCCCTGGTTGATTTATACAACGTTATCCAGTGCAAGACCAATAGTAATAAACGGTTATATCTTAATTATTTTTTCTTAATCATTTCATCACAATCAAGGCAATAAAGAATGAAAAAAAATCGATAATTAAAATAATAATAATAACAACAACAAATAATAATAATAAAAAAAGGAAAAGAAATGCATTTTCCCAGGATGCTAAGAGCAAAGGACATGTTTCGGCGCTAGTGTCTCGAGCCCCCGAAACTTTGATACGGGGCCCCCTCTCTACTACATATCGATTTCAAAGTTTTCCAATCTGGGAGCAACAAACCATCGAAAGAAAATTTGGGTGGAAGACCAGCGCTTTCATTAAATTACCAATAATCAAGGAATTATCCAATTTAAATGGAAATTTCAGTACATATTCATTATTTACTTTTTTAATGAATATTTTTTATTTAAAAAAATATTTGAGAAAATGTTATTCTTTTTGCAGTAACCCCCAATTTTTTCATGACTAAATTTTACCCAATGTTTAATTTTTACATTTACATGAAGAAAGATTAATCGCCAACTCATCTCTGATGAAAATAAAATGTTTTACAAAGATTCCAACACAACACAAACGGGATTGTCTTAAAAATTTGTTTTAAAAACAGTATTTCAGTTTTCAGGAAAAAATTTTATGTGTTGAAATCTTTTATTTTTAAACGATCATTTTCTCGGTTTTATCTTTCTAGAAATGTAAAAAAAAAACAGGGACTAGAAATTTTATTTCAGTTACTAGCCGTGGACTTCTGGTTAGTATTACCATGAGTAAAAAAAAAGAAAAGAAAGGAAAATCAGAGATCCTTCTTAGTGGAAGATCTCAGAATAAAAAATGATTTTACCGAGATATATTAACCTCTTAATTGATTTAAAAGAACTATTCAGAAAGAAAATTACATTTAAAAAAAATAAGCGTTACTGAAATTAGCACTTCTGCCCTCCACCAGCTCCCCAGTAGACATGGGACCTCTACGTGGTTGAGAGATTTGGGGTAGTAAGCACCGGCCCTGTCGATTATTATAGTCGATGACTGACAATATAACTTAGGTAGAAAAAAAAAGTAAAAAGTACAAAACGCAAAAAAAAAAAGAAGAAAAAGAAACGCTGCTGAAAGTAGGGGGTGGAGTCCTGCGCAGTACGCAATGCACCGGTCATGCAAATGCACGGTGTATATTATTAGTTGATGACGGACACTAACGTCATTTTAAAAATAATTTTAAAAATGGCGAATGACCATAAAACAATGCTGAAAAAAATGGCAGTGGCCACAACGGGCCCCTAAAAACGTAACCCCCACTCGTTTCCGGGTTTCGGGGTAAGACGTGCCGGCCTTGGCAAAGGAACCGGAAATATGATTACCCCATTTGGTTTCCAAAAAGGTCGCTAGGGTAGTTGTTGAAGCCAATAAAAAAGGTAAACATTTCCCGCCTCAAGCTCTCCCCCCCCCTTTGCTCCAATATGTGAGCCATGTGGGAATTACGTTGCCACCGGGAAATGTTAATTTCCCAGATCTACTGACGACAGAACTCTCTTCCGACGCATGGCACTCGCGCTTCTTTTCCAAAAATGAAGTAGGCGAAGCTTTATCTTTGGTTGTCCCAACTTAGCGCAAGGTCGACTTGAGCGCCACTATAGTAACGATGCTTGTTCTGACTTACCCTAACTTCTGGACCAGAAAGATAATAGACATACCCAAGAGACACAGAAAACTTTGTTTCATTATAGTCACCATAAAAGAATAAATGTCCGTAGTAGGAACTCAAGTTTTTTTATGCTTCTATCTTCTTTGTTTACCTATTGAACATACTCCTTTGCCTAAAATACACACAACCTCCACAAAGCCACTAAACAGCAAAGGGTTACCGAGTGTAAAAGAATATGAAAAAAAAAGAGAACATTATTAAGGTAAGAGAACAAAAAACTGGAATTAAGACAGAAGATAATGATTTACATTGCATTTAAATTCGACCATATAGGAAGTACTTCTGGAACGTGTACAGCCGACACTCGATCAAGGTCTTAATCACCGTGTCTGGCAGATTGATTGTAGGCAGTGACAATGAAATGGCACTCGACGCTCACAACTCCTAGTATCAAATTGACACCAAGAAGCGGAAGTGAGTCCCACAAGCATAGAACTTACGAATACATCTAGACATTTCAATTGTAAAATGCTGAGACCTAGCCGCCAATCCAGTACTGCGCTTAAATTTGTAAAGTCTAGGTACCAAAGAGGAAAGCTCATCAGAACAATTACCATGAAAGTATTTATAGCAAAAGTTCAGGGAAAATATGTTACGCCGGTGGAACATTGAAGATTGTTTTTTGTATTTTATCAAATATATTTATATCTGTCTATATATATTTTGGATGAGATATTATGATTACTTGGATTATTTACATTATTCGGACTGTTATCCTCATCTCCATTGTCATATTCATAACGTTTCGGCCGCTCTACACTCTGGCCTTTTCCAGGTGATGGAATTTCGAACTGAATCCTTGATTTCGTTCACTGAATCCTTTCATCCACGTGCCATGCCTCAGTTATTTCACTTTAACTCAACTTTCCAAGTTTTGGCTTTTAATGAACTCACAACTTTATGGGTCTAGTCACTGGATCTAACCAACGTCTTTATCTACTGGGCCATCTGTCCTGGAGGACATCTGTGTATGAATTTTGGTGACTTATAAACCTAATGTCTTAGCAACCATTTTTACCAGTGCTCATATTGCAGTTCTTTCTGTTATTATTTTTGCATTTTTACCAGAGCTTATATTGCAATTTTTGTTGGTATTCATTGCTTTTTTCTAGTACTCCTTATTACTGGTTCCCATACTATATTCATTTCTATGCTTGGTCGGCTCAGGAACTTTTTTGCTCTGGCAAATTAAGTTTTCATATTTTCCAGTGATGCACTCTGTCTATTACTTCAAATAATAGATGATAATGGTCGGGATATACTTACATTTATATGAGCAATATATCGTGTTTGTTTCAGGTTATGGAGGTGGATATACTAGTGACATAGGTATTCATAGATGTGATAAGAATGATCACTTAAGCACTCTATAGCACATCCCAAACAAATCTTCCATAAGAAGACAACTATGTCGCTTTCTGTCCTGAGGCCTATCTACTAATGATAAAGGCAACTATGTCGCTTTCTGTCCTGAGGCCTATCTACTAATGATAAAGGCAACTATGTCGCTTTCTGTCCTGAGTCCTATGTACTAATGATGAAGGCAACTATGTACTAATGATGAAGACTAACTATGTCGCTCTCTGTCCTGAGGCCTATGTACTAATGATGAAGACTAACTATGTCGCTCTCTGTCCCGAGGCCTATGTACTAATGATGAAGTCTAACTACGTCGCTCTCTGTCCCGAGGCCTATGTACTAATGATGAAGACTAACTATGTCTCTTTCTGTCCTGAGGCCTATGTAATAATGATGAAGGCATCTATGCTGATGACATAGGTATTCATAATTGGGATAACAATGATCTTTAAAAGAAAATCAACGTCATCTACCAAGTGTAGCAAGAAATAGAAGTCAAGATAAATCTTTCCAAAACAGAAACTATGGCCTGGAATTGGAATAAAAGCAGTGACGGCACCCATCTGGAATCCATCATAAAAATTCAGAATGTGGAATTAGTAAATACTAAACACTTCAGGTACCTCGACGTATGAATTAGCTATAACAAATTAAGTATAGGAAAAAATGAAATTGATCATAGAATAGTCAGGGCCAGAAGTAGTTTAGCCCAACACCGTGAATTGCTATTTCCATAATGGACCCAACATTAAGCCCAGCTTCTTCTGCAATGTGCTTACGGCCACATCATGTTGAAACATCGGTTCCTATACGATCCCCGAAGTTTAAAAAACGTCGAGCTTGGTCAGTATCTAGATGGGTGACCGTTTAGGAATACCTGATGCTGTTAACTTGGATGTGCGAGTTGTGTAATGGATAATAGCTCGGAATTGTTAATCGGGAGAGGTCCAATTCCAGTTGGGTTCATTATATTCAATTACGCGCAAATACCCTTGGGGAAAGTATGAATTCACCTCTTCTCCCCCCAGCTACGGGTTAATTAGTAAGGCTTGCATCTCTAAACCCTTTTTATCTAAAAAAAAATTCTTACAATCTAAAAAATATTTTCTGGCTTTAAATAACCTGCAGAGGTTTGATAAACCGTAGAAAATCAATCAACAGTCGTCTATCTTTACAAGAGAAAAAAAGAAAAGAAAGAAAGACAGTAAAGTTATAGGAGGCGATAATGTTCTCATGTGTTTAACGTCTGATTCAGTGAAATGGAAAAACTTGTCAATTTGAAATCTTTCCATTTGTACCCCCCCTTATTTCTTTAAATAATGACCTAATTTCATATTTATGAGTCTTATTGCAATATGTTGTTAAAGTTGTTAAGCTCAAATATTGAACGATACAACTGTAGAATTTCGACAAATATTTTATATATTTTTAATCGTAGAATTCGCAATGAGCTTATTTAATCATTAACTTAAGTATTAGGATTCATCAGAGAATTTAATATGGGAAAACCGCTAAATTTTCACGTGTATTTCTAGCAGTATTAATTCTACCAATGAATGCTTACACCTCCACTGAAACATAAACATAACATACTGGAGGCATATAAAATGCCTTGAGTAATTCTACAAAAAATGCCTGAGACGCATCCTTAGCATCAAATGCCAATCTTTCATTCTAGACACTTTGTCTCTCCAAAAATCTGAATGCAACAGAATAGAAGAAACAGTAATCCTCAGACAGGATGGACAGGACATATTTAAACAGACGCCTTCATTTAAGCGTAAAATGTATATATTTCTATTTTCGCGGCATTTGTCTTCTCTTGTCGTAACTTTCCTTACGTATGTGTACCGATTTCTGTAGTTTGGAATCGTTCCAATTCGAACACTCTCCGGACATCCTTGTTCTTTGTAGAACTAATCTTAATCTTTCAATCCCCTCCTCTGTTTTTTCGAATTCTGGCTATCTTCCTCTCTTTAGAAAAAAACTGCAGTGTCTATTTGCATGGCCTATGTGTTTATGTACGGGAACATCTAGCGGTTAGGCAACTCTCTCTCTCTTTTGTCTCCAGTCATTTTTTACACGGGCTTCTATCTTTCTCTACTAAACTGTCAGTTATTTCTTCTTTCTTTATTGTTCATCTTCTTCTTACGACTGTTACATGCTAGATACTATTTCTGATAATATGGATAAGGCCTTCTCTCTACACCCGTTTGCAAACATCTTTGTGATTGGCAACTTCAATGCCCTCCACATCAGGTGGCTTAATCACTCTGTCGCTGACCTTTCTAGCATCCAAGCCTTGAAATTCTCTATCATTCAATCTCTTTCGTAAGTGGTAGATTCCCCACGCGTTTTCCGAGTAATCTTGACGGACACGCTTCTCTTGATTTCTTTTTCACATCTACCCCCGACTTATGTCATACTCTGCGGCTCTGTCCTCTTGGCAACTCCGATCATGTCTATACATATATCTTTCCGCTTTTCCGTTACTCACGAACCTCCTACTAACAGGATATCTTGCTGTTATCAACGCGCTGATTGGGACGTTCCGTGACTTCCCTCGGGGTGTCTTTTGGAATTGTTTTTTATCATCCTGTTGAAAAATGTGCCACTGAGGTCTCCTCCTGGCTGGAAGTCAGCATCGAAGTTTTCATTCAAGTACGGAAATGCCAAGTGAAACCACGATCATCTCATTGGTTTTAACCTGCATGCTCAGTTGCTATAGCTCACAGGAATCACTTCTTCCGGCTGTACCAGACAGATCTGATTGTAACATACGTCTCTTTGTCACTGCTCGTAATGAGTGCAAGCGTGTCCTCAAAGAATCGAAGTTACTGTTTGCTGATAGAATGAAACAACGTATAGACTCTCACAAGTTTGGTTCTAGAGATTACTGGCGGCTCTGCAAGAGTGTGCTGAACAGAAGCAATGCAAGGGGGGTTGAAGGTAGGGATACGTAGAAGCAAATCTTCAGTCCCTTCTCTCTTCAATCAATTTGAAGTCCTGACATCTACTGCAGATAAGGTTGATTTCTATTCCAATTCCACTCTTGACTCATCTGGAGTACCCATTCCTGATCCCCTGCTTAGAACGGAAGTTTTACTTAGAACGGAAGCTCTACTGAGCGATATGCGCACCCCACCTCCGCCTTCACTGGTTTCAGACTTCATTTCCGAACTAGACTCCCACAAATCAAGCGGATGTGACATGATCCCTATCGTCATCCTAAAGAAATGTGCTCCCGAACTAGCTCCTGTTCTCTTCAAACTTTACAATTGCCTCGCTGCTTCCTGCTTTCCAGCTTGTTGGAAGTCCTCCTCTGTAGTTCCAGTTTTTAAGGACTCTGGGGAATTGTCTGACTCCTCAAATTATCGCCCTATTAGTCTCTTACTAGTGAGAGTACAGGTTGTCATGGATAAAGAGCAGTATTTGGCTATTCTTAAAAGTAATATAAAACAAAGTGCACGAAAGCTATCTTTGGGGCTTCACTGGACATTCCAGCATGACAATGATCCTAAACACACAGCACGAATTGTTACAAAATACAAAGTCCTGACCTGAACCCCATTGAAAATTTATGATCATATTTGAAGAAGAAAAAATAAAAGAAAGAAATCCTTGAAATTTGCAGGAACTAGAAGCTATTGCCAAGGAAGAATGGAGCAAAATACCTAACAGTATGTGTAGTGATCTTGTAAGGAACTATCAAAAATGATTAAAAGCAATAATCAAGAAATAAAAGTTTTACAATGGACATCACTGTCCATTCTTTCAAATTCATTATTTCACCATTTGTGAAAAAATGCATATGAAGTTTCCGTGAAAATTTTGCGTATTACAGCTTTATTTTTAATTTTGTGTGTCAGACCACCGTGCCTGTGACAGTAGAAAAGATGTGCATATACTAATTTAAAGGACCTGCCTTCGATAAGAATTATTTTTCTAAGGCGATTGTATCATTTCTAAAAATAGCTTATGACGTTATAATGACGTCATCAAATGAAGAGACGCCATTATGCCTCCGATCAGAGGCAAGTACGGAGGCAAAAGAAAGAGGTGGTGGTCATTCACAGTTCCATGACACAGGTTCCTAGGACCGGGAACACACTTAGAACTACTGAAGTATACACCGGCATTAAACAAACTAGACCAGGCGGCGAAAATACACGACATACATTACGCGGACAAAAGCAAAAGTACAGCGGAGGCGGATGAACAATTCATCGCTGACTCGGAGGGAACAGGTATATTGGGTACCGCCAGCAGAACAGCTATTAAAGCAAAGAGATATTCTGGATAACGCCGACGCTGAGCCTAATCATATTAGTGACGCTAGTGATACACAAAATATGACGGATCAGTCGGCAACGACGGAGGCGGACAAAGACTCCGGCCAGAACAACGGATGGACCGGGACGAACATAGGTGGCCTCCTACCTGAGGAGTCAGGAAACACGGTCCGATCTTACGTGCTAAAAAGGAGATTTAAGAACCTAGTCAAAACAACCGACATGAATAGCATTAACGGTTACTTTACTAAATATCAGGGAAGCGAGACCGGAATACATAACGCTGGGCAGAACCAGAGTCGGGAGATTACATAGTACCGTACTTTCTTAGCACGTGGGTAACACAAGTTAAATGGGAAGCAACTATGAGCAACTATGAGCAACGCCACCTCATACAGGATCAAAAGAATGGGCTTTACCATTGACAGTCATATGCAGAGAGTGGCTGACCAAAAACAACGAAGAGGTTTTCGTATCAAATTCAGAACCGTACTTTGATGTATTCGTAGACCACGGGCAATACATAAGCTACGGTAATCTGGTCGGCATAACCAAAATACCGAACAACAACTTTCACAACAAACAGCCAATGACGGGTGTAGACGCCGAGCTGCCAAAGTAACAAATCCACATACGGCGCACCGATACAATCTCATCAATCTGGTGTGAAACACGGGAGAAATATCAGCCGATAACCAAAGTACAAACGTTAAAATGATAGAGCTACACGGCTGGAGAGAAATGCCGAACGTTAAACAGATTCGGCAGGGAGACACATTTACACACATATGGCACAACAGGAGCCTGCTGAGAAAACATATTTCAGACGTCATGATTCAGAGTAATTACGTCATAAGGGCAGCATAGTTAGCAAACCGGGCCTCATCAAATGCAGCATAACAGGAGGTAAGACCAACCGCATTGGACAGCGGTCTAGATATCAGCACCGCACCGAAATACGGAACCATACTGAAAGACGCAGAGGCAAACTTGAAGTCGAAAGAGGCTAGGAAAAGGATGAGAACGGAAATCCAAGAGGACTTGGTCATGGCGAAAGTAGCCGACATTGCTTTCGACCACCAAAGATCAAGAAAAACGAACTCGACCGAGCCGGTAACGGATCCCGCATTAGTGTTCGTACAGACTTCGGGCTGCATGACTGTATCGAACATAACAGTCATAAACAAAGTCCTGTACACTAACGAAGACGCCCCTGAAATGGTACTTATACATGTTCCGCCGATTCTGAGGCCAAACTTTTCCACTGGAACACTGTATTTTACTTTCGAAATTACATACATGATAGAGGTTGAGTGATACTACGAAAGTTTGATCCACCCACAAAAAGTACCAATGACAAACCATGTTTGCGCCATAGCTGCTACTGCTGACAATTTCAATTACGATTTGAGTTGCGTAGTACCGCCCAACAGGCATCTTTCTACATGGCCAGACAGCCAAATCATTCAACCCACATATGGGGAAACGACAACGGCACAGTCCTGGGGTACGGGCATGGTAAGTTTATCAACAAGTAAACAAAATGTCAAATTACAAAAAACTGCTATATAACGACCAGATTTTTAAATCAACTTCAGTCAGCAGACGTGGACTCTCCGAGACACTACGGCGTCACGCAGCACGAAGAGGAAATCAAATTCAACAACTACATTCTTAACTACGAACCGACTAAAAGAAGAAAACTTGTTACGCGTGGATCTACAGATGGGATGCACCAAACGATTTTCAAATCGACAGACACGACAACGAAATACAACAAGCCAAACACTCGCCAGCTTTCAAGGAAGACGAGAAAAAGAAATAGTTGATGAATATTCTGGAAAACCACCCAAATAGTATTGTATATCACCGGGCTGGAACTTCCAAATTGAAGAACTGCTCCGACGTGGACCATTTTCACATGCTGACGTGGCACGCGGCACATCCGACAAGTGAGCATTCTTTCAACATCTTAAAAAAAACTCATGGCAGACAGGCGAAATTTAGCAGAGAAAGTTTCGAAGTATGTTACAAGATACGTCCGAAGATCAACGGCCTTCATATTACGGGCGTATCTAACAGTGGCAAATCGTACATTTTTACGTTCGATACGAAACGGTCTGATGAACTGCGGTCGTATGCGCTGTCAGGCATCCGACAATTTTACTTTCGGATCGTGCGTGGACAAGACTATAATTTACACGGACGAAATGTGGTTTACACTACAAAACATTGAAGAGGCCAAGTGCATCCCTGAGGGAACTGAAACGTATGTGAACGTCAAACATCAAAACGAACGTCTGCTAAAGAGAACACCTTCACTGAACACAAGCAACGTCAATCCGTGGCGTCACGTTTTAGGCGAAAAAAAGACTCTGGAAAACAGGATGTACATACACTGTACGTCCGATGCACCAGTTGAAAGAATGGGGAACGATCGAGCTTAACCCGCTCATGTGGCTGACCATTTGGCGCAAGCACAAAGACAGCTACATTACAACGAAAAACAACTATGAAAACGAACTAGTCCTAGAAAGTATGGAACCAAAAACCAGCACAAACTTCCTCATCATGCCAGCCGACGTTTACTCCACTTTACACACCGACACCATCGCCACAACAACCATACACACCATCACCACCACATACACCAAACAACACCATCGTCATGAGCGAAGACGACGACTACGAACCGACACAGGAAAAAAATACGTCAACACTTACGCCAGAACTTTAAACATCAGGAACAAATTCATAGCCGTCAGGCAAAGGGAGACAACTGCAGAAAACATTAAACAAAAAGTCTTCTACTGTGATGAAGGCATAGAGGAGCTACTATTACAAATGAAAAATAACGCGCGTCCGCGCTGAAAAAGTTTTCACGTCGAAGCCAAGGCGTACCAGAACTGTAACTTGATATTACATATATAACACTACTATAATTACTACTACTACAATGCATACTATATATACTAATACTACATATATTATTATGATTAATAATAATAATAATAATGATGATATAAAATAAAGAAATAAAAAATATTAAAAAAGATACCTCTTTGTTTTCATTTGCATGAGAAGGACCTGCCTTCGATGAGAAAAATTTTTCAGCGCGGACGCGTGTTGCATGGAAAAATTATTCTCTTCAATGGCGAAGGTAAAAATCTATAAAGGCACCACTTCCGCTTTAGAAAAGTTACAGGCACACGTATTCTATTTTATTTAAAACATTCGATTCAAACGAAGATGGACATAGCCCTCACTCTTATACCATCAACTTTCCTCTATGTCCGTCTTCGTAATTATGGCAGCGGGGTGGGTGAATAATTATATCCACAGCACTAGGTAATAGAATTTTGGGGATTTAGGCAAAGCATTTATATTTTAGTAATTTATCGAGTCTAGAGGAATCCTCAACAGAATGTAGAAGGCACTGGTCGGCAGTTTCGTGATATCTTTGGGACTCATCAGCAGTGTGCATCCACTACCGAGAATTGAAACCCGGACTGTTTCGATACAACGCAAGCGTCATACCAACTGTACAACAGGCCTCTGTGACGAGGAAGAAACTGAATAGACTCGGTATTGCGCCGCTACTCACAAATTCCGTGGTGATACTCAACGGATTGTGCCCCAAGAGCCACGTCTTCCAACCCCCCCCCCCCGAGCCGCCCCATCGCAGAGCATTAACTGGGTCAAGCAAGTATATACAAGTAATAGGAATATATGTGTGTGTCTTTTCAAGGCTGGGGTTAACCGTTATCTTCCAATCCTATACACACAAATGGCCTCCTAACGTAACCCTCTACCTCGAGTGGCCCCCGAGCCTTGTAAAGAATGAACCTTACTGTAAAATATATATATATATATATACTCTATTCCTAATATTGAGTTAAAGTACTCAAAAATATACCGTACCTTAAAATTATTATGTGTATACTATATTATAATTTACTTTAAATGGATTTTCTAAATCCAATATTATTTATGAGTATAAACGACATTTTTAGTCGTTTTTTTTTTACACATGGTTGAATTGACATCTCTATTATTAATGTCAACCATCCTAGAAATCTTTAGTAAGAACTTCTCGATTCTAGGCCAATTGATATTAATTTCACTGTTTAAACAGATAATTGTCCTGGGTAAGACGATGAACTACATCCGACAGCAAGGCCTCTGATCAGGAGGTTTTGGGGAGCGTGAAACCACCTCTTAATTGCTGCTGTTCTCAGGTCCACCTTGACCCGGGGTGGTAGCACATGTCAGGTTCCCACCTATGAGCAAATAGTTAACCTCTTAAAAGGGGTCAAAACACTATGAAAGTATAAAAATAGATTTTAATACCAGCAATACTTTATGGATTTTTTTTTTTTGTACCAGCAATGCATTTTTTTAAAAATTACCATCTATACATTTTTTAAAAAATATTTTTTTTAAAAATTTAAAAAAAATATTAACAATATATTTTTGAAAAAAAGAATATTACAGCAAGAAAAATCTTGTCGGCATTAAATAACCGGTTGATATGCCATAAAACAAACCAAACCAAACTCAAACACATATAAGCACTAAAAATAAAGTTGATGTTGATATACAATATCATATATTGTCAGATTTTTTTAAATACACAAAATAAAAAAAAAGGCAAACTGATGTTTAGGATCGAAAAGCGATAAATTCTCGTGTCATATAACGAGGAAGATTGTTTGAAGACTTTAACACTCTCAATGAATATTAGAAGCAAGAGAAGTAAAAATACAGTTACTTTGCTCAACAGATAAATTCTTAAAAATTAATTTAGAATTTTCTTTACAGCTGAAGCTGTTAAAAATATCAAACTTATATAATTTATAGTTCAGCTGTTGCACGCACGCGGAATGACACAAATTCATTAATTTCAATACATATAGACAGTGTAAAAGTTCGTCTGTCTGACGTTTTCACGTCCATTATTTAGAAGGGCCTCTGTTGTACTCTGACTAAAAGAATATTTAAAGGCAATGACGTCATAATGAAAAATAATGCAATCTTCTTTTAGATATTTATTATGTAAAAATTACATAATTGTGGCACAAGGCCGAAAAAGGGGAGGGGTTAAGGCTGGTTCACACTAACTATCTTATACCTAGCTAATCCGATTCACTCATTACAATTTACTCATTCACCATAAGAACTCGTCCGTCAGCAATCAATCCTCCATGCACCATAATACCACATCCTCTCTAGGGAGGGGGCTACAAAACGCGCCCCATGCCATAAAAATCTAATGATAGTAAAATATATATAAAATCTGTGATGAAAAAATAAGAGGAGAGGGAGATGAACCCAGTAACAAACTGAAATATTAACACAAATCAAATTAAACATAACTGATGTTAGTAGGGCCCGTCCAACCCTTAAAAAGGAGAGGCCACTGTATTCTGCCCATGGGACAAAATCAAGAAGCTCTCTCACTACGGGTGTGGGAAAAGAATAAAAAATAATATGGGCATGGGAAAATATAAAGCTGACCCAGTCGAGAAGAAAAAGGGCGGGCCAAAACAATCCGGGGGGTGGGGGAATCTCGACTTGAATCATAACCGAAGAGGCGGCCGTGAACCGGCCAGGAACAACACTTACTCACATTAACTAGGTACACTAAGACTTGTCTAACCAAACCAAGGAGAGGGCTCCGCAGTAAATTACCCCGATGTGGCGTAGGTTGACCTAAAACAGAAAATCAAGGCTAGCCCCGTTCAAACGAACCAAGCTCGCCTCTTTCACCCACATTTTCGTGGAAGACTGTCGAATGCAAGCGTTTTCTATCAGTTCTAATCTTCATCTTGAGCTGATGCTCAAAGAATCAGATCAGATCCTGATGAGAAAGACGATTGCCTCGCAAGACTTCCTCCTGTCACGTCGTCCAAATCACCATTCGGGCCGTGGCCAGCAGCGTAAGAAACACCATCTGTTTCACCCCCAGAATACGGGGCGACACATTGTTACACGCGTATGCGCGATCAATGAGCACAAGGTTTTCGGGGACGAAACGAGCCGTCACCTCGCCGACATGGTCCCATAAGGGGCGGACACGGGGACAATGGTAGAAGGCGCGCGAAGCCGTTTCTTCCAGGCCAAGGCCACACCATTCACAGTCTGGCAAATCCGCCAAGCCCCATATGAAGACCTTGTCATTGAGAGGTAGCCGATTCCAAACCAATCGCCAGGTAAGCGAAAACTCAGAGTTACTGAGATAATCCGCCGCTGTCGCCCAAGACCAGAAAGAGCGTAGCTCCTCCTTCGACAAGCCGAGCTGCTCACGTAGGGAATCCTTCGCGACCCCATCCACTAGAAGACGATAGAAGACCTTCCTAGGCTGTGAAAGGTCACTGAACCAAGGAACGGCCAACAGGGCCGACCGGCACTCGCGAAGGAAATCCGATTGATCCCGGGGTTTACGAAGGCGCTCAACCCGCGAGATGGGTGGGGGATAGATAGTAAGGCGAGGGAACGCGTCCCTAACAATCTTCTTTTATGTGTAATGACTTTTCCAGACATTTGTATGTCTTCTGTGGCTCTTAGTAGCTCCTGCACCTTTGCCACCTCTCACCTCTATTTGTCATTGCTTTTCCTGTTCTGTGATCCATTTGATTAAATTTGTCTAGTATGTTAATCACCTTTTTCTTTTGTTTCTATATATGTTAATTTTATAATATCATTTGTTATTTCATAAATAACCTAATCCTACATTCCATTTTTCCAGAGCTCAAAATGGACAAAATCGAGCCAAATTGGATTTATTTTTTTACCGGAGAGATCATATCTATCAAGCTTATATTTCAGAATGCTTACGAATCAGAAAAATAAACAAAATGTCCTGTTTTTTTTTCATCTTTTTTCTCTTCCCTTTCCACAAGTTTTGTTCATTTTCTTTGCGCTAAAAATCAGGTGCGTTTTATACAGGAAAATAAGGTTTCCCATAAATATTTTGTTGTTGATGTTTTTTTTTTTTTTTTTTTTTTCGCCGCATCTTATTTCCTAGCGATTACGGTAATTACTTTCTGCTGCTATAATGCTAAGCTCTTCGTAATGAACAGTGCACTTTGGCAGCTGATAATGCTAATATCATGTATATAATGCGTTAAAAATTCGCTTTCTGGCGTGCGCCTAGGGGTAAGAGTCTCAGACTGATGTCAAATCGGTCGAGTTTCGATTCCGGCTTGAAGCAATCGCGTCTAACAACACTGAAGAGCTGTGACTCACCGAAACAGACTGTCTGTGTATGACTATATATATATATATATATATATATATATATATATATATGTAAATAAAAAGAAAGAACAGTAAGAAAAAAAGAAATATAGTCTATTAAAATTAACAGTGAAAATATTTTAAAGTTGTATTTAAAATTGTACTTAAATAAAACGAATTCTAACCTAAACATCTTTTAAAATTGTACTTAAATAAAATATATTCTAACCTAAACACCTCTCTCCAAGTACTACAAGCACTTAAAAGAATCCAATAAAACACCTACAGTAAAATGAAATTAATATGAAAAGCTAGAAGATGTAAGCCATTGAATGACTCATGTCCTTTGTACTATATATTACTGGATTTATATAAAATATAAAAAAATAAAAGTTTACTAAATCAGAGAAATTAATTAGCTATTTTTGCCGTCATTGTAAGAAAATTTACTTAAATAATATTTAAATATAAATTTAAAAAAAAAATTGTGACCTAGTAATATACATACTTATACTTGATGTGAAAATAATTTTACTTACTGTAGGTGATTCTAATACATTTACTTGTTTTAAAAAGAAATATAGTATATTAAAAATTAAAAGTGAATTTTTTTTAAATCGTAGTTAAATAAAACGTATTCTAACCCAAACACGCCCCGCCAAAAAAATCTTCAAATAGAAAAAAATGCTGTAGGAATTTTTGCCGTTAACAATAGATTTTTAAAAAAAATCCAGACGACATGCATTTAACGGATGTCAGAATTCATTGAAAAATACATCCCTACCCCTACCAAAACGTAACTAATAACTGATACAACAAAATACAGCTATAATGAACTCGTAAACACCCCTTGTCTAGATGAATGGGTTTCTCTGTATGAAATGGAATTAATGTCTTTAATTTAATTACAAAATTAAATTCGCTACACAGTTCTAACCATGTTTAAAAAATGGAAGCTAAAAGCTTCGAATTTAATTTTGTAATTAAATTAAAGACATTAATTCCATTTCATCCTCAAGCGAATTTTGGAGTAACCTATTTTTAAAATTACTGGGTTTTAAAGGCACAGCAAAAAAATCATAATTCACGTTTCCAAGGAT
>OZ010610.1:1691341-1823841 GCA_963932145.1 Acanthosepion lycidas | reverse complement strand
ATGCAATATTGAGTTGCAAACAGAGAATTATTTTTATGTCCAAAATATGTCTCGGCTTACAATAACCCACGAAAGGTTGATAAACCGTAAAGAAAGGCAAATCAGTCAAACAATCAACAATCTTGCTATATCGAGTGTCTGTGTGAGGTCAAGTGCCTCTACATTCGGTGGCTGACCCAATTTTATTTTTCCACCTAAAGCCCGAGTAGACTGACCTACAGTTACCAGTATGGAAGCACAACGGCCTAAACGTGATAACAACAACAAAGATGAGGATAATAATCTGAATGTAAATAGTGTAATTAATGATAACTCCTCACCCTAGAAATTCAGACAAAAAAAACATTTTCTAACTTTGTAAATTTCCACGAGTAGGGAATAATTTATGAAGTTTTAATATTTTGATATCTGAAATGTTCACTATTTACATTATTCGGACTTTGTCGCCATATTTTTTAATTATTTATTAGCGTACATAATACCTCATCTCAGAAATATAGACAGATATCTAAAATGTTTTTAACTGTTATTTAGAGTATAGCTTTTGTTTTACAACTCCATTGCACAATTATATTTTTTACCATTTCATCTGTTTTATAAAATTTCAAAACGTTTTCTTGAATTTTTGTTCACTTCTTTTTAGCAGATAACAATAGCGCCATTTTCAGGAATTTATTTAACATACAAAATGAAGAGTTGAAAGGTCAATATTTTTCAATTGATGCCAAAGTTGAAGTTGCTGTGGTGTTTCAATTACTGTCATAAACCAACATTTTAATCTGCTAGGTTATTCAGAGTTCATTCCCTGAGCTGGGCAATGTGTACTTGAACTCAGTGGAAACAGGACAAGCAATAACTGAGCAGTACTAAAAATAAAAACAAGACGAAATATCTCTAGACATGGGCAGTGGAACAAGAACAGTCTATAGATTAAAGAGTTCAGTTTGGAATTCCCTGTAGCTTATTTGAATTGATATACTCCGGATGAAGGCTGGAGTGCACAATGGCTGAGATGTGATAACAACAACAAAGATGAGGATAATAGTCCACATGTAAATAGTGAAAGTAATGATAATTCTTCAGACCAGAAATTCAGACAAAACCATTTTCTAACTTTATTGAAGAGAAACAAGAATGTGTGAAGTAAAAAAAAGTGTTGAAAGAAATAAAATTCTATATTATTGAAAAAATAATGTCATGTTTACCATATATACTCATGTATAAGGTGATCTGAATATAAACCGACCGCCTCCCACCATGGGGGGAGGTCCGTTTATATTCAGTTCAGCTTATTATTGAATATTATATTCAGAGAAATAGGCAAAAATCCAAACCTCATTTATCAGCCAAGGCAGCTAATCAAACACAATTATATTCAGATGGTACAGTTTTGTAAATTTCCACAAGTAAGGAATTTTTTTTTTCATGAAGTTTTTATATTTACAGATCGCAACAACTATCAGAGAGATGAAATTTAAATTTTTTATTATTGCATTATTCCAAAATTTTAACACACCAGCAGATAGCTATTAATACCACCAACTGAGCACAAATAGTTATTAATTAAAACAATTAGTAATTAATGTATATTATTCATAACTACATGTACAAGAATATCGTTTTTGATAAAAGTTTTAAAAAAATAACCATAAATAGTACGTAAAAGAAAATGCGTATATTGTGGAAAATTCCTTTTTCCACAATATAGCTATTTGTGCCATGTTATAATGCTTATTACCTAAAGAATAATATTGCTGAATATATTGCTTTTAAACATTAAAGTATATTTAATCACCTCTCCCTAATAGCTGAGGCGATCTGTTAATATCTAAAACATTTGTAAATGTGATTTAGAGGTCAGTTTTGTATTTAGCGTCGCGGTACTGCCATTTTGCAAGAATATCCACAGTATTTCTTTGCTTATTCGGCATTATGAGAGTTGTGATTTCAACGACAAGGTTAGAAAAAAAGTTGAGATGCTCTCTTCCTACTTTAAGTGTCGGATTAAGGTCAAACTTAGGGCGAAGAAGGAGCTCACTTGACCGAAATTTGGGGAAAGATGGGTATCTGTTTTGCGCTTGTGTAGAAAGAAAGGTACTGACCTATAGTGTCATTTGGATAAAGGCCAGTTAAGAGGATATTGGGCCTGTGAATTGTGTATATGTCGGAGTTATCTCCTCCTAAATTTTGAAACCACCACTTGGGGGAGCTATCAATTTACTATATATATTTGGTGAGTTTCTCGCCTCGTTCTCTTTTTCACTTCTCATATTTCAGCGGACACTTCAAAAATTATTATGGTGGAACACACCTATTCTGTTAATAGACTCTCCCACCTATAATAAGTAGGAGTAGTAAGAGTAACGATTCAGTCAGTCGCTCACTTTCTGACCGGCTGATCGGTTGTACTCTCTTCCTACGGACGGGAGGAACCCGAAGGAGGCTACGCCGAAGGGCGGAGTCTCCTTCGGGGAGGTAGACCGGCCTGAACCCGTTTATGCGGGTTCAATGGGCTATTTTTTGGCCGAGCCTACGGGCTCGGAATACCCACGTTAAAAAGGCCTTGTGCCACATGACACCCTCGTGGGGGGGGGTGACTGAATATCGTCAGTCGTTCACTTTCTGAGCGACTGCTCGGTTATACTCTCATCCTACGGACGGGAGGAACCCGAAGGAGACTATGCCGAAGGGCGGAGTCTCCTTCGGGGAGGTAGACCGGCCCTGAACCCGTTTAAGCGGGTTCAATGGGCTATTTTTTGGCCGAGCCCACGGGCTCGGAATGCCCACGTTAAACCGGCCTTGTGCCACATGACGCCCTCGTTGGGTGGTAACTGAATATCGTCAGTCGTTCACTTTCTGAGCGACTGTTCGGTTGAACTCTCTGCCTTCGGGCGGAGAGGAACCCGAACGAGGCTACGTCGAAGGGCGGAGTCTCGTTCGGGGAGGTAAATCGGCCCTGAGCCCGTTTATACGTGTTCAATGGGCATATTTTTGGCCCGAGCATACGGGCTCGGTAAACCCACAATAAATAACCGACCTTGTGTCATATGTTGCCCCGGTGTGTGTGTGGGGGGGTGGAGACTGAATATCGTCAGTCGTTCACTTCGGAACCAACTGTTCGATTGAACTCTCTGCCTTCGGGCGAGGAGGAACCCGAACGAGGCTACGCCGAGGGGCGGAGTCTCTTTCAGTGAGGTAAACCGGCCCTAAGCCCGTTTATACGTGTTCAATGGGCATATTTTGGGGCCGAGCCCACGAGCTCGGAGAACCCACAATAAATAACCGACCTTGTGTCACATGATGCCCAGTGGGGGGGGGTGAATATCGTCAGTCAGTCAGTCGTTCACAACCGGCTGATCGGTTGAACTCTCTTCATTCGGGCGGGGAGGAACCCGAAGGAGGCTACGCCGAAGGGCGGATTCTCTTTCGGGGAGGTAAACCGACCCTGAACCCGTTTATACGGGTTCAATGGGCATATTTTTGGCCGAGCCCACGATCTTGGAGAGCCCACGTTAAACCGGCCTTGTGCCACATGATGCCCACGTAGGGGCGGGTGACTAAATATAGTCAGTCAGTGAGTGAGTCGATGTCGGACGACAGTTAGTCGAATACGAAAGTATCAGCGACCACAACTAGATTACTCTGCGTTATACCTATTATATCAAGTTCTTAACGTTTTGTACGTCGAACCTATTTTAGGACTGACTTAGTACAAATAAGACTCCACTGTGAAATCACTCCACAACAAAAATGTAATCTCTCGTGGAAATTTGCGTTATTCCCTTTGGTGGAAGACGCCATGAAGATTACACCCACCCACACGCACGCACGTACGAACATTCACTCACGCATTTCTTGGAACATAAACTTTGTTTTTGTAATTTGTATCCGTTTGTTTGTTAATACACATATAATTGTTTGTATATATATATATATATATATATATATATATATATATATATATATATACTCAGTCTTTGTTGTTTTCTTTTACATTTCTTTTGGGTAGATTCATCTTGAGCTCGCCATATTTATAGTGGGCCCTATTTCAGGAGATACACGTGTCCATCTCACAACGTGTACAAACACACATATAGCAGCCCTGTTCGAGTTAGGTTAGTTTAGGATTTTTTTAAATTTTTAGTTAGTTTATGAATTTTTAACTTGGCTTTTTTCGGAACGGACATGATTGTTTTACGGCTCCTGATATAATTGTCCGCAAACAATATTTTGTAAACGCATGTCAGTCCGGATAAAAAAGACTTAAGACGTGAAATTTAAACCAACAACAATTAATAAATGTATTAACAAATCTGTCTACCAAAAGCTAAAATGGTATGTCACAAGGAACTGATGAAATTCTTAGGTGAGCCTGATATATTTGGTTGACTGATTCATTTTTACGGCTTATCAACCCTTTGCAGGTTATTTAAAACCAGAAAATATTTTTTAGATTGTAAGAATTTTTTGTGTGTGCGTGTGGCGGGGTATAATAATGATTTAGTGATACAATTTTTACTAATTAACCCATGGCTGGGGAAGAAGTGGATTCCTACCTTTCCCAGGGATATTTGCGCGTAAGTGAATATAACAAACTCTACTGAAAAACTCGACTCTCCGATTATCAATTCAGAGCTATTATCCATTACACCAACCATATATATTCTGGTGTTCTCAAGTGGTCACTTAGGTACTGACTAGGCTGGTGTTTTAACGTGATATGTTTGTAAGCATGATATATTTGAAAAGGATATTAGCGTAATCCAGCATTTATACTGTGAGCAAACCGCCTGCATTCGGATAGAAAATGAATTCAGTAAATATACAATAATAGAAAGGGGTGTAAGACAAGAATGTGTCTTCTCACCGGATTTATTTAACCTTTTCTGGGATGTCAATGAACACTCGTTTGACACTTTTATAATGTCAACGAATACTCGTTGTCACTTTTCTAATGCTCGTTGTAGTAGAGACTTTGTAATCGACGATACAACAATAGTACACGGCTGAACAATGCTGTTGTCAGATGCCTTCGAATAGTCCTCGCACTAATAGTACTTGCTTGGTAATACTCGCTCGAAATAGTAATCCGTATAGTGAACTGAATAGAGAAATAATATTGTGAATAGAGTAGAGAATAGCAGTCCATATAGTAATAGAGGATAGACTAAAAATGGCGATCAACTGGATGTCACGCCACTTCCTACTGATGTGTTTCCTATATGGTCACGTGGTCTATTTAATTCAATAATGGGATCACCTGTGTTTGTTCAAACTCAAGTGTCGGCAGCGACACTTTATTCTTATATAATACCTTTACAGTGAGGTGATTCTGAGTTCTACTAGAGTTCATTAATGGCAGCCAAAATCATAACAATAGCTAGTGACACAGAAAAGAAAATACAGGAACTTCTATAGAAGGTCGTAGAGGAAAGTAGGAAGAAAGGACTAAATATCAATTGTAAAAAGAGAGGATCTATGTTTGTCAGCAAAATGAACAGCCCAACACACGAATTACAAATTGGAGATACTAGAATTAAGTACAAAAATTAAAATAAAAAGTATTTTCAGAGGGGACATAAACAGTGAATTCCGAAGGCTAGCGAAAATGCCTTTCAAAAGATAAGCAAAATATTAAGTAACAAGAAATTTTGTTAGACACAAAGAATAGAAAACTTAACCCTTATGTAATATCTGCCCTATATGACAGTGAATACTAGATAGTCTTATCAATGAAGGAAGGAGAGCTTTGAAACAAGAGAAATGTAGTTCTACAGATGGATGCTGAGAATACCATAGACAGAACATGTGAGTAATGACGAAGTTTTAGATAATGAGGAAAGAGGCCTTGGTCACAGGACTGATTGAAGGCAAGAAAAACAGAGGAAAAAAATAAATAAGCTACCTAGCAAGCTTAAGTAAATGGATGGCAGAACAATATTTAAAAGAAATAATAAAACAGACAAAATTTATTCAAACAACACATTCTGCACAGAACTGCATAATAGTTTCGCCCATGTTTGGCCAAAAGGCAGGAAACTGTGGAGAGCCATGATTGCTCACGTTCTGAAGGAACACAAGACAGAGAGGAACATGACCCAGGAAAAAAATTCAAAGTTTTTCCTGTTGGAATTTTCTAATAAATATAAGTCCCTAAATTAATTGTTTGAATAAACAACTTGCGAGTTCCACAATTGTAAAATACCTGTGGAAATACCTTTGTTGCCTCGTTAAATATTTCAGCTTAACAACTTTAACAAATATTGCAATAATAATCATAGGCATGAATGATGGTCATTAGCTAACGAAGAAAGAGGATACAAATGAAAAGGTTTCAAATTGATAAAATATTGCAATAACAATGATAAGTATGAATGAAGGTCATTATTTAAAGAAGAAAGAGGGTAAAAATGAAAAGGTTTCAAATTGATAAAATATTACAATAACAATGATAAGTATAAATGATGGTCATTATTTAAAGAAGAAAGAGGATACAAATGAAAAGGTTTCAAATTGATAAAATATTACAATAACAATGATAAATATGAATGATGGTCATTATTTAAAGAAGAAAGAGGATACAAATGAAAAGGTTTCAATTTGATAAAATATTGCAATAACAATGATAAGTATGAATGAAGATCATTATTTAAAGAAGAAAGAGGATAGAAATGAAAAGGTTTCAATTTGATAAAATATTGCAATAACAATGATAAGTATGAATGAAGATCATTATTTAAAGAAGAGGGTAAAAATGAAAAGGTTTCAAATTGATAAAATATTACAACAACAATGATAAGTATGAATGATGGTCATTAGTTAAAGAAGAAAGAGGGTAAAAATGAATACCATGGACTGAACATGTGAACTGAAAAATAACGAAATTTTAGATAAAATGGAAACAAAAAGGAGACATACTTAACATCAGAAAGAGACAGTTGAAATTTCTAGTGCACATAATGAGGAAAGAGGGCTTAGAAAATCTGACACTGACAAGTAAAGGCAAGTGGGACAGAGAAAAACAACATATAACCTACTTAACCATACCATACCATACTTACCTGATACATGTCCGGTAGGGTTTATAATATTTCAGCTGCGTCTCTGCCTTCAGGCAGAATGCGTCTCGGTTGTGACTCCGTCAGTGAACAGAGGCGCAACTGAGGAAACTGCAAAGTGCCCGGCCCTGGGAAACAGCTATCTGAGGCTACATCCTCTCATTGCACTAGAGAGGGGGATCGATGCTCGTCACCGAAGCCAGCGCAAACGACGGTGCGGGGGCTTGGGAAATTTTTGTCCCGGGTGTACGCGCTCGGGTTGCCCAACAGTAAAACCGACCTTGTGTCACATCACTTTTCAGTGGGGAGACGAAATAAATACCCATAACCTACCTAACGAACTTATGTCAATAGCTTGCAGAACATTAATAAAGACAGATAGCGAAAAGACAAAGTTTATTAAGAGCTACAACGGACAGGAAATTGTAGAGAGCCATGATAGCCCAGCACCTGAAAGGACACGGTACATAGAAGAAGAAGAACAACAACAACTTACATGCCGCGTGTTTTATGGGAGAAAGCACCGTTTTGTCGTTCCGAAATCAAATTAAAAGATTGCGGGCCTTTCAGAAATCGAACCGCCTGTAATTTTAGTCAGGCGCCGTAATGCAGCAAGCTCGTGGTGAAGGGTCAATAAGCAAATTTGGAATGCCGAATTAATTTCAACTTCACCCACCACGACGCGAATGAGTCCCAATTTTTATTGTCGATAACTCCAAAACACTAGATTTTATCAAAGTTTCTTTGTTATTTTCGAATTAAGCATGTATACTTACATGACATCTAAATGAAACTATTCGGGAATTTTTTTTATTAGAAACTGAGTGTGGGGCTTGAACTTCAAATTACTTTTTTGTGGTTCTAAGTTGAAATTAGTTCTGTCACCTGTGATTTTTTATTTTCGGCACCTTTTTTTGTTGTTTAATTCCCCTCCCCCATTAAGTGATAAAGATCTCAATTTTCTAGCTTTTCGATTTCTTTTGTTTTTCGTAATTGTTATTATGTTTTGAGTTATGGGATTGTGGGAGTGTTGCGTATTTTTATTCTACACCCGGATTATTTTCGTTTAGTTAGCTGTTTTTTCAGTTTGCGGGTGTGGAGTACTAATACTAACAACAGTTTTCTGTCTCGGGCGTTAAAAATTACTCGGATTTTAACAATGGCCCGGATGTTAAAAATGGCGCCAAAAAATAAAACTCAACTATTACGTGAAATTTAACAGAACAAACATTTATTTAAATACATATTTAAAAAAAAAAAAAAAAAAAGAAAAGAAAAGATTTTATAAGACGGGCTTGCACAAAAAATTCCCTTCTTCAGAAAATAAAGCGGGATACCATTTCAAGCATTATACACGAGATTTAAAGAAACAATACAATTTTCGAAAATGAAAAAAAAAAAAAAAAAATCTTTGAGAAGGTAATGCAAATTTCTGATAAGGCAGAAAATCTAAAAGGTGGGCCGCCTAATTCTAAGACGAAAAAGAATGTCACAGCACAAATGGTGTTTAGATAATTTTGAATTACCGATGCCACGTGGACATTTTATATTTTTTCTTCATAGAAAGATTCTGTCAATAGGTTTCTCTTCCTTTGCAAATTCTTCCCAAGAAACAACCGAAAATTGATTTCCTGAGTCCTTAATCTGCCTTCTGGATGACATTTTGTCAGTTCTTCGTATTTAGAAGATTCGAAACCTTCTTTCACGGTCAGCAGGTTCTGTCCCCTTTGCGTGACTTATCACTACCTTCTGCGTTGTAACTTCTTTCTACCTTGAAATCTAATTACATTATATTCTTATCTGTTGGCTGGTCTCTATATAGTAAAACAGGAGAATCCAGATAGACTTCAATTTCAAAATTTACGAAGACATGAGCCCACATCTCTGAGTCGTCATAAAATAAAATAATATATATATATTTTTTTTAATTCAAAAATGGATCTAGATTCGGTTCTTTTACAACTAATTTTGATAAATAAATGTAACAATTTTTTATAAACTGTATGGCTTCCTTTAAAATACACTCCTCTAAAAAGTGCGTATAATAGAAAATCTAAACGATTTTAATATTTATTTGTTTTCACTTTTTTTTAATTATTTTACATTACTAATTAATAAAATGTTTTATAATACTTAAGGAGTGGTCAATCAGCTAACATTGTTTATGAAACCAGATACTTGGATAAGTAAAAAAAAAAACCAAAAAATCAAGGACTATACCAAAGCGAAGGACAATACCTCTCCATCACTGCTCGATCTCAATGTAAACTATAAAGGAGTTTCGCATTTTCTTTCTTTCTTTTCCAATGTACCGCGTGCTACGAACTCTATCGCACAAAAAGGATACTCTGTATTCATAAAAAAGAAAATAAACCTTCCAAAACAGGATATGGTTTACCTCTTTCTTCTATCAGGGCCACATTGATTTTACTGTCTTAACTCTTTGAGGATCAGACTAACCAGTGGCTGTGACTTTTCATTTTGAGATTACCAGGTTGATAGTTTGCTGGCTGCTGCTTCTGACTGGTTATTAAGAGCCCGAACTCTTTGGTAGCGCTTAGAGAGGCTGCTCTGATCAATAGTCGCATAATATCGGAGTATATGTAATGCCATGTTGCGCAGGTGTAGGTGTCCGTGCACGTATTTCCAGTGTGCAACCCTGAGGCCACATTATGCTCTGTTCTCAGCCACGCAATGGATTGCCATTGACGACAGTTAAAAACAGCTATGAAGTTTTTTTTTCTCTCACTTTAACACAAATCTCATGGGAATCACAACAAAAATAAATACAACTAAATCAGCAAACAAAAAACTACCTACACCCCTCAATCTTTCTCTCTCCGATATTCGTGGTATCCGTTCCAACTTCTGTAGCATAGAATTTTTTCTCCTGGAACGGTCGCCAGATATCTTTGCCTTTTGTGAAACCAACCTGAATTCTTCCATTGCTACCAATGAATTTTTGGTTCCAGTCTATTTTCCCCTTTGCCGAAAAGATTTTAGAATTCACATGCATGGCCTTGCTGTTTACATCCGGGATAATCTTTCAATGGCCAGGGAATTGTCTCGTGGCCCCAGACAACTCTTTAATGTGCTTCCATCTTTTGTTACCAATCTCTGTTAACTAACACATTTTATTTTATCACTCCCCTACTGGTTTCTTTAGCAAAACCGAGCAACATGGCTTCTATACTTGATTTATTTCTTACCTCCTCTAATCGCTCTTTCCTAGCTTCACAATACTGTCCTCTTGGTAACTCGGACCACTCCGTGGTAGCTATTGATATTTCATTCCAGTTATATGAACTAATCAGGAACCCCCTTTCCATAAGACCTCTTTCCGTTACCAACATGCTGATTGGGACTCCGTGGTTCCTTACATGACACTCCATGAATTGACATTTTCAACTTCTCAATTGAAAATTGCGCCAGTGAGGTTTCTTCTTAGGTCAAAGCCGGCATGGACATTTTCGCCCTTTCTCGGGAATACCAGGTTAAACCTCAATCTTCTCCATGATTCACACCAGCATTCTCGATCGCTATAGCACACGGGGACGACTATTTCCAGCTATACCAACATGACAGCTTTCGTGGCGCCTATTCGTTACTGCTCGTAATAAATGCAAGCGAGTCCTCGAAGGGGCTAAGTCCCGGTTTGCCGTGAGATTGAGGCACCGCATAGCCTCAAACAACTTTGGATTGCGTGATTAGTGGTGACTCTGTAATAGCGTATTAAATAAGTGCAATGTCTCTAATCCTCCCCACTCTTCAATTAATTTGAGGTATTATCATTCTCTATTAATAAACCTGAATGCTTCGCCCATAAATTCTCCTACAACTCTACTCTTGACTGATCCGGATTACCTCTACCTAACTTCCCACTTAGAACTGAATCTCTGTTCAGTGATATGCATATAACCCCATCCATGGTTTCTGCTATCATATCTAACTTTGATCCCCACAACACATGTGGACCCGATAGTATCCCTGTAATAGTTATTAATATTATAATAAGCTTATGGTGGCTGAAACAAGAAGAAACGATACAGGTTTAAGAAATAAATAATTGTATTAAAAAATACAACGAATGGTGAAGTAGTATGAAAGTCTCTCGTTGAAAGAAAGAGATAAGCCGTCCGCAGTGCTTTACGGTAGAAGGGGGAGGGTAGGTCATGACTTACTGCGGTAACGGGTTTTGGTGAGTTGTCCTTGGAGATGGAAGGCCAGTTGTCTTTGGGTATGGAGGTGTCGTTCCGACTAGCGTGTGAACCTTGGCTGTTATGCCGACCGATTGCCGAAGATGTCTCTTTGATGGGCTTTTAATACCCTTTCGTAGGCTCAGATCGGCTCCAATTCCTATTTCGCTCTTTTAGGCGGGAGTGTGTGCTATTGGGTGAAAAATTGGATTGTATGTTTGTTTTTTTTTGTGGGTGCGGAAGGTGCGTGCGGAGCCGATGCGTGTTTGATAGAATTTTTAGTTCGGTCTTGGGTTTCGGAGCGTTTACATCCGGCCAGCGTTGGAAATTTGTGTAACATGAATCAGATGTTCTGGTTTAAGAAGATTATAACATTAAGAAGTGTGCTCCGGAACTGGCCCCTGTTCTCCCTAAACTGTATAATAAATGCTTTGCTGCCTCCTGCTATCCTGTCTACTTGGAAGTTATCGTCTGTTGTTCCAGTTTTTAAGAACTCTGGTGAACCGTCCGACCCTTCCAACTATCGGCTTATTAGCCTTCTACCTCACTTTGGGAAACTTCTAGAGGCCCTAATCAATGCTAAATTGGTTCATCTCTCATCATAGGGCCTTTTCTCAGATAAGCAATACGTTTCTCCAGGTCAGCTGCTGATGTCCTGATGATAATTCCAGAAAGAGTCTATCATGGTCTAAATAAAAACGGTGAAGTCCGGACTGTAGCATTAGACATCTCGAAAACCTTTGACAGGGTCTGGCATTCAGGTCTTCTCCACTAGCTGAAAAGTTACGGTGTCTCCGGGCCCATTTTTTGGAGGGGGGGGACTCTACCAAGGAATTTATTACACCAGACACTAAAATAATCCACAAACGAATGTCAATTTTCAAATAATATACATATAATTTAATGAAGCAAATTCAAATCCACGTTAAGCCGTTATGGTCGGGGAAGGCAGGGCAAAGTAAAGAGATTGATAATTAATAGCAACGGAGAGAACAATAAACACGACAGAAGGAAGGATAGGTGAAAACATCAGAAACAAAAGCAACAAACAAGAAAAATATTAAAAACAATTAACAAACATTTACATTTACAACAGCTAAAAGGCATAAGGCACTCTACAAGTGCTTCATTCCAATTTTTAAATTATACCAGGGCTGGTGGATATCATAACAACAGAAGGATTCGCCTGACCGTACGGCGTATATAGCTGATCAAAATGGCACTGGAGGATGTTCCGGCGTTCTGCGAAAACCATGAGAACTACAGGGTCAAGGTGGCTCTCGTGGCCTCAACAACGCCTTCCTTCATAATATGAGATTTAGCAACAAAAAAAAAAGTAGTAGACGCAACAGTCGCATACGTAACGCTCCCATTTTAAACACGGCCTTAAAAAGCCATATTCTGTTTCAATGGTCGTTACGATAAAAATAAAATCATTTATTTTTACATACTTCCTGGGCACCTCGAGGTGGTGTATCGTTAACAAGCTTGTCTCGCTAGAACAATTACGACTGGGTAGTGAGTTCGATCCTCACTGGGTGCTCCTTCTTCCGGCCTTGTGCCACATCTGAGCTACGCTTGGAAAATATTGTACGAAGAAACGAAAGGTCAAAGGTCGAATCCTGATGCCGTCGGTGAATGCGAACTGCTGAAGGAATTACAATTTTTGACTCTACCCTTAGGCTAGGAACACGGATGAAACTGACCTTGTGTTTAATTTCTTATCGTGCATAAGAATATAAATAACTATTTATAAACGCCGTGATATTTTTTATGACTTACACCGAACTTAACCTTTCCCCTCCTCTCTCTATGTTATGAACCGGAAGTAAAATAAATAAGTGGCGCGAGTTTCAGTCTTCTTTCAGGATTATCATGGACAGCTATAAAAAATTGATTAACGAGGTTAAAAAACATAAACTGCTGTATGATAAATTTCATGAAGACTTCACTAATGAAGAGAAAAAGAAATTGGTGTGGGAAGATATCGGCTTTTCCACTAATATGACAGGTTAGTTGAATTAATTAGAATTAATAAATTACTGCTTTTCCCTTTAAGAAACATAAAAATGGTTTGTAAAAAAAACAAAAAAACCCTAATGTCAATCTGTTCAAAATAGTCATTTAAAAAAAATTACAACTTTATGCATGATACAAAGAATTCATTTCGTCTTTAAAATCATATCTTTTTCTTGACGGCTTCAGCAGGTGTTTTATCTTAAAATGATGAACTTTGAAAAAAAAGGATATTATTAGTCAAGAAGTGTCTTAAGTACCTTTTTAGGCCTGAAACGTTTAAAAATGACAAAATATTTTCTATTTATTTGATTTTTTTTTTCTTCGTGTTGATACCGTTTGAAAAGTTATCGATTAGAGACGTGATTTGTATTTACAAATTTTAAAACATTAGTCCCTGTTTATTTATTTAAACTTGAAACAAGTCCTTGTTTCAGAATGTCCAATATCGAAAAAGTAATAATAACGATGTCAGAAAATTTAAAAATTAATCACACCTTTCAATTTTATTTTAAAAAATTTCAGGAGTAATAAACTTTTTTTTACGTGTTATGAATTTACATAGCAAACTGAACCTCTTAAAATTTAAAAAAATCATAATTTGGTGCGCTTATATAGTAAAAAGAACAAAAAAAAACGAGATGTGTAATAAAGACATTTAAAAAAAAAAAAAAAGTAAAAAAACTAACAGTTTTATTAAATAAATATTTTCTTTTAACTCTGATTTCATACAGGCAACATAATTTGTTGATTGATTATACATCTGAATAAAACCCCCAAAATTCAGACAGAAAATGCCATCCATCGTGACAACAACACCATAAAAATATGGTGCGATTTATACACACACATCTGAATATACAGAGTGGCCCCAAAGTCTTGTCACATCTACATATATGTCTGGTATTATCAAGAATAGTTTCGCATGGACGATACGAGAATACATATCCGCTGTTCGAAGAGCCTTTGCAGTTTGCAGCAATCAACGAATTTCATAAAATTAATATCACACAGGACATGGCGCCGCATGATTTTTGTGCTACGACGTCAATAAAGTCAATATACAGAGAATCAATCCAGTACATGTGCTTTGTATTGTTAACTTAAATTGTTCTCATTTACATTTAGGGGGTGACAAGACTTTCGGACCACCCGTATAGTCAAAATGTAGACCAAAATTTAAAATCACCTGTCTTAAAAAGAAAAAAAGTTTAAAATTCCGGTCCTAACGTTTTTTTACGAACGACTTGCAACTTTAATTGTCGATCCACATTTGATTTGACTTGAGTGAAAAAAATGAAAGTAAAAAATAATGGCTCTATCTCCTACTGATTTCTTTTATTGAAAACAACTTAAGTTGTATTTATTGCAACATTTACCTATTTATTAATCACATAAAATTTAAGAGATCGCTTCTTCCAAGAAGTAGCATTATGAGTTTCAAGTTTCAACACAATCATCAGTGATCGTGTTCTGTCTCGGTATTCTACTTTAGGGGTTTTTTTTTTACTCTAACACCGTAAAGAAGCGGTGATAAATTCCTTGTTGCTACCATTTAAAATATCGTTTGTCACAAAGTAAACAAATGTATTTGATTTTAGCTTTTTAAACACGACCCTTAGAAATAAAGAATTTTTAAGTAAATTAATTTTTCACTAAACGTAGACATGCTTCTAATATTTTGTTAATTGGTGTAAATTAATTCAGTTGTACAGATCGACAGGTACCTGTCGAATCTTTTTAACAACTTGTGATGTAAAAAATTGTTAACGCTGAAATAATTCTCTTTACATTTTACTAGATTTTTTTCTTGTCTCTTATTTTTGCTGTAAGGTTCAGAGTAGTTTAGGTATCTCCACTAATTCGCCGAAAAAACAGCATATACGTCAATGCCATATATAGCAATGATGAAAAAGGCCCCAAACTCAATAAAAACAGTATGTTTTATCATCAAAATGTTTTTTATTATTAGGAAAGAAAGACTAATGTATTTTTTTTTATTATTTTACTAAATTTTTTAATCATTTCTAGCACATTCGAAATGTTGGTTTTTTTTAACTGGACTCTACTGACTACTTGCGAGAAAGTCAGTAAGAGTTGTTGGCAATGTTCTTTAACGTCTGACCGCATAGTTAAGACGAGAGCTCTTAAAGATTACATCTTGGCAGCAAGGAAAAAGATGAATGAAGACAACATGAGAGAGGGTTATTTGTGTTTTGTTTATATAAGGTTGTCTCATGAGACAGGCTCCAGCCTTGTTTGCGGGAAAATTATTCCTCGCATGTAGGTGATTTGATTGGTCAGAATTGACCAATCAGCAAGCTAGTTTTGAGGAGATTAGCCAATGAATGCTTGCCGTATGATCTGTATGTATGTATGCGTGTGTGTGATGGCGATGATGATCGCTACAAGTGTGTCACAAGGTTTCCAAACGACCCTCTTTGGGTTTTGAATTTAGAGTTAGTTAGTGTTGACCAGCCTCTACCCCTCCCCTTTATTGGCCTTGTGCCACAATTTGTACTTTTTGTTCAAATAAATACCTGTCTTTCTCTAAGACTGGTTGCCAACCAAAGCTAAAAACTCCAGTCTGGCATTACCCATAGCTAAAGGGAGAAGAAGTGTATTTATATCTTTCTGCAAGTGTATTTGCGTACGTATAAGTGAATGTACTAAACTTGACTCCCTGACTTCTCATTCCAAGCCACTAACCATTACACCACTGCACATCGTGTGTGTGTGTGTAAATATATGGCTGAGTGGTTAGAACGTTCACTTTCAGACTGAGACCAGCTTTGAATCTCACCCCAGCCAATTCAATGTCATTAGCCTGGGGAGTTTTTTCTTTAAATTGACTGGAAGGATATATATATTTTTTTTTTTTTTTTTTGAGTAGTTTTTCATTGCAATGTAATTCTCTTCATTAAAATATGTTCTAAAAATAAAACAAAATATACTTTCCTGAAACTTTAAGGAGTAATTAATCTGATTTGAAACAAATATTATTTACTTTGTTTAAAATATTGCAGAAATGCATTTTTTAACACAGTGGTGTTTATTTAAGCTGTTGACATGTTTGAAAAGGGTTGATGTTTATCTAAAAGCAGTTTTTGGTAAATAGGCTTTCTGTTTTACAAAAACAAATTGTTCATTTAAATTCTCCAAGACTGATTTTAATTAATATAAATATGAAGAGGCTGGAATTTTAATTTCTAGAAATTTCCTAAAATAAAGTCAGTGACATGACATTATCTGAAAATAAGTGCTGTAGCTATAGTAACTTCAAAGCCAAAGTACATAAAATTCGAAATATTAGATTATTTGGAATATTTTCCTAAATGTTTAAGATTAATGGGTAGTTAAAAAAAAAAAAAAAAAAAAAAAAAAAATTGCTCACATTATATTCAAGTAATTTTTACAGTTATGTCCCCATAGAAAAAATTCCAAACAAGTTTATTAAGAAAGCAGTCAACAACTCATAAAAGCACCCATCTCCATGTTAAAAAAAATGTTTTCCGTGATAATGATAAGCTGAAAGTAGTATTTGTTTCAAATTAAATTAAATTTTAAATCTGCTAACTTAAGCACATTATTTTATGTTAACATTAATTCATGACACTTTTTTAAATAATTATTTTCATTATCACTTTTTCATATAAAAATCTATTTGTTGTGTAATAAAAATACAAACACAACCAAAAATAAGGTTGTTTAAATTCCGCCAAATTGGTCAACATTCAACCACAAATAACACAAGTTCTGTTGATTTTATGATTATAGTTCTTATGTAAATATTAACAAGCATCCAAAGAGCTTTCTAAAGATATACAACTTTACTGTATTGGGAAAAGTCCAAAAAGTCAAAAGTCCACCACAAAATTTTGTAAATGTCTTGCCATAAAGCAGAAAAATTTGTTAAATTTAAAAAAAAATTTTGTTTTGAGAATATAAAAGTCAAAAGTTAAGGTCATAGTCAAATTATCTTTGACCTTTAAAGAAAATAAATAGATCACCTTTAGATTTATCCAAGTACTTTAGAATGGTATATGATTTAGCTTTGTAGGTGAAAAAATAACAGATATTGATATTTAAACTTTGTGAGCATTTTCACATTTTGGTAAGGGTCAAAGGGTCATATCTTGGAAACCCTTTGACTTCAAGATGTAAAATATGTACCATTCAATTTCTATCATGAAGCTCTATAAGTGTATCAAATTTGAAAAAAAAAATCTGTGTTGGTGATTGTAAGACTTTTGTTGATTTGATACAGAATGACTCTATGGGGAATGTACCATGCCCCACTTAAGTTTTAATTACAGCTTAATTAGTTGATATCAGTTGCAATTGTGACAAAAAGCTAAATTAAACTTAAACCCTTAATAAAGAATTGTCTTTTAAACCTTTTACTCTGTTCAGTATTTAAATTTAACTTTAAATGAGTTATTTAATTTTTAATCATGTGTAACTCAACTGTAGTAGTTACTACCTGTTGTTTATGAATCACCAAGATTGAAAAATGGACAGACACACACGTCCACTGCACTTTATTATTATAAAAACTAAATGTTTAAGTAATATCTAATAATATATATATATATATATATATATATATATATATATATATATATATATATAATGCCTTTAAATTCCTTGAGGAACATAGGTCCACAAGATATTGTTGTGGTTTCTGTAACAAGCCAGTTTTTAAGTGAGTGGGTTGTTTTGTTAGCCTACTGCATAATCCCCAACCCAACCTAGAGGATCATCTTTTGAATTAGAGTTGTCCTTCTAGACCAGTTGCTACCAAAGGCTATAGAACCTGGTCTGTCCTGCTATTGACCCGTAGCTGGGAGAGAAGTAGATTCATACCTTTCTCAAGGCTATTAACATGTAAGTGAATGTAATGGATTCGACCAGAATTCAAACTTGGCTCTCAGATTCCTTGCTCTAAGCTGCTATCTACTACTCTACTGTGCCTCATAAGTTAACTGGAGAATGCTAAATCATGTAATTTATTAACTAATAATAATTTTCTATCACTTCTGTTTATAAATACATGTTGCAAAATATAATCCTTACATTTGTCTTGATAAAATCTCTCGGTGGATAAAATAAAGAAAAGTTTTCCTTTTGTCTTATAATCAGAGCAATTTTTAAAGAAGTAATGGATTTTTTATTTATTAATCCAAAAGTTTTTTTATCACTTTAAACATTATTTTAATGTCTACTCATATTTGAGTAGATGCTTTGTTTATTTATTAAACTGTATATTTATTTTCATTGACTGGCCTGAATATTCAAGAACATATATGCTCTCTGGCAAGATTCGAACCTGCATTCCTTCCTGGGCAGAGGGAACTGTCATTTGATCCAAAATGCTGTAACTGACTTGGTCACAAAAATCCTTTGCTGATGAAGCAAGACTAAATAGTGTCTAAGTGAAATCCTTCTTGTTATAGATTCTCAATTTCGTATGCTGACATAGACAACACTAAATAAATATACTGTTTAATGAATGGAGCATCAACTCACATATGAGTATCTCTTAAAAATAATGTTTAAAGTGATTTTTACTTGTATATACTAATTTAAAAGCCACCCTATTGGGTGGCACTTATGCTAGTTTTTGCAGTAGGTTCTTGATTGGGGGGTTTGACTTGTTCAGGAGTTTGAGAATCTTTGAATATTCTCAGCATTGGAAGCTTTCCTAGCTGCTGTTTGATCTGCATTTTCTTTTGAACAGGACTTTCTTTTCCTTGCAGCAGCTCTTTTGATTGTAATCTGGTCTTCTGTTGGTAGAGATTTCTTTTGCGAGGCATACTGCTGTCATATGTGATAGGCAACAATCAACTACAGAACTTAAAACTGATTGCTGCATTTAAGAATTGCATTAATATTTAAGTTTACATTTTAAAAGTACAATGATAATTCTTCTGCTGCCACTTAATTTAAAGACAATTTGATGTGCGTAGGTCCTTACTTTTTTTACAAACAATTATTTTTATTTCATGGGTGACTTTCGCTGAATTTCATGATTAATTTTGATTATTCTCAAATTTATTTCCAAGTTATAAAAATTATTTTACAAAAAATTTGGCACAAAAAATCATGTTAAAAAAAAAATAATTGCAGTAATGAAAACTTGGGAATCCAAACTTTCTGTAACAAGCAGTGGAAAGTTAGTTGTCCCTTTATTTGAAAAAAATGTGACACGCTGACATTCGCGCATATATATATATATATATATATATATATATTATTTAATTAGAAATTATAACATATTTATGTTATAATTTTTAAATAAATAATTATATCTGCTCTACTATGTATTGAGCACTCTTTTAAGAATAGTAATTGTTGGTTATTGGAATTTATTCTTTACACACCAATCCTATACTTGGGGGTGTGTGTGTGTATATATATATATATATATATATATATATATATATATTATTAGGAGGCTTTGAGACAATCATAATTAATTAATTCATCAAGTCTAGAATAAAACTCAACAGAATGCAGAAAGCACTGGATGGCTGTTTTGTCCTATATTTGGGACCAATCAGCATTGCGCTTCCATTACGGTGAATTGAGACCTTGACTGTTATGATGTGAAGCAAACATCATACCAACTGTAGTGCTATATCAAGTCTAATTCATTGCCTCTTCATCACCAAGGCCTGTTGGATGAATTAGACTCAATATAGTGCTACAGTTGGTATTACATTTGCCTTGTAACGGTCTGGGTTTCGATTCTCTGCAGTGGATGTGCACTGCTGATGAGTCCCAAATATAGGATGAAACGGCTGTCCCGTGCTTTCTGCATTCTGTTGAGGTCTCTTCTTGACTTGATCAATTACTTATGTGTGTGTATGTGTGAAGTTGATGTATAGGACAATGTTTTGTTACATGTATCAGCCTTTTCATTTTTCTTTTCTTTTTCTACAGGTGAAAGGGCCAAGAAAAAGTGGGATAATATTCATAATGCATACTTGGGCAGGAAAAAATCATTTGGAAGACCTTCAGATTTACTAGATTTTTTAGAAGCTGATGGAAACCAAATATCCAGGTAAGTTAGATTAAAATCTTTTCATTTTGTTTTTAGAGGCTTTTATTCCCAAATAACTCCATTTACTGAAACTGACTTCATTTATTCGTAGACTCTCTGTCAAGTCTTGTAATTCTGAAAGGCAGAATGTCCAAATATGTTAGACATACGCCTATCCTGAATTAGTCAAATCACAAAAATCGGCCATCTGCACCTGGACTCAGTCTTGTTTATATACTGGACAATGAAATAACAAGCTAGCTAAAGACACCCTCAACATAACAACCAACATATAAAGATTCATCATAAAAACTTCAGGAACAATATCAAAGAATGTATCAAAAGAAAACAGCAAGCAATCTGGAACTCAAAACCTAATAAACTATACAACATATATGTGTAATAGCATTTCCCCTTATGAGGGGTGGTTAATTAATTTGAACCTTTTAAAACCTTTATTCTACAATCTACATTCAACATCATCACTTGATAAGACACCAGAGGTGTTGAAACAAAATGGCTATTTTTGTAGTGATTTTATAACATATTTATGTTATAATTTTTAATAAATAATTATATTTGCTCTACTCTGTATTGAGCACTCTTTTAAGAATAGTAATTGTTGGTTATTGGAATTTATTCCATATACACAAATCCTATACTTGGAGATATATACGAATGGTTCTAGAGTTTCAGAAAATTAAGACTAGAAGTTAAGATATACACAATCATGGCTCTCCTCAGTTTCCTGTCCTTTGTAGCTCTTAATAATTTTTTCTCTTTTTGTTTTCTCTATTAAACCTTGTTCCACCATCCATTTACTCAAGCTTGCTAGATAGGTTACACATTGTTTTCTCTGTCCTGTGAGTATCAGATTTTCCAAATCCTCTTTCCTCATTAGGTGTCCTAAAAATTTCAACTTTTTTTTTTTTTTTATTTGATGTTAAGTATAAGTTTGCTTTTTGTTTCCATTTTCTTTAATACTTTGTTGTTGCTCACATATTTAGTCCTCAGCATACTTTCTGTTGCATCAAGATTTTCTCAAACATTCAGGCTGGTAGATGGAAATAAATAAATAAATGGAGCCTCTACTCAAATATGAATATCTACTAAAAATAACATTTAAAATGATGAAAATTGATTTATTTATATATGTATATATATATATATAGTGTGTGTGAGAAGTGGGGAGGTGGGTTATATACAAGATACGATGGATAAATTGTCATGTAAATTATGCAAAAATGAAAAGAACACCAACCTCTCATTTTAACAGATATATTTACCTAAATTACACAATATCTTGAAATACTAAAGAGTAAATTTATTCAATAAAATCGCCATTGAAGCCAATGGTGATTTTGTTGAATAAATTTGGTGTTACAAGGAATTTTGTTGGTCTATCGCTCACCTGTACCCCACATAAAATAATCGAGGGGGTTGCAGTGTGGGGAATTAGGTGGCCAGATATAAGGGGTGATGTGCTTGTCTGACAGCTATGACTTTGTTCTCCTGCTTGTGTGGCATGGTGCAGAGTCCTGTTGCCAGACCTAGGGTCTTCCAGCTGCTACCTCACGGTACTTGATGTAGGCTTCTATGTTGTCTGAGGCCCTGTGGGGAAAATGAAGGAAGGCATAATATTGCCATCACTAGTGATCTCTCCAAACACCATGATATTGAATGGATATATCATCCAACTCTTTCTGAATCCTCTGCACTGTCCTCAGATTGACATCCAAACACAATGTTCATATTGGAGCTTTCAGCATAAATGCCAAGCAGTACAGCAAGCTGTTTCCAAATTTCTGGCAGTGAATTGCATCCTCGCACTCTTTTACTCACAGATGGTGCCCAATTGTTCCTACTATACTGTGCAGTCAACAAAAACAAACAATGCACAACGTTACAAATATAAAATGGCGACAATTTATCCATCGCACTATGTAGGTAGTGACTTCTAAAAATGAGCAGACATGATGAAAAAGTGCTCAACAGTTTTATCATCAAAATATTCATTATTAAGAGGAAAGATCAAAGGATTTTGTTATGTAAAAATTCAGGGCTTATTCAGAAATTAAATTACTTTATTAATATATATTTTTTTTTTTTTTTTTTTTTTTTTTTTTTTAAGAAAATTTTGGTAAAAAAAATTTAATTTTTACATCTCTTACTCCAACCACATACCAATTAATTTTAAGAAATTCTTTTTTGTAGGTCTTAATGTTTATATAAGTTTATGGTATATAGAGATGAAGGTTGGGCATTTTTATTATTAACGCCATTTGGTTACAGTTGTTAAATTGGGTGACTATCATCTTAGTCCTTTTGTGATTTAAGAGTTCATATGGGCTTGTGTTTTTGGTTGACAGAAATTAATTTGTTGAATTCAACCTTTCTTCTTTTTCTTTTGGAATTGTACAGCCGATCAAACTCAACATCTGATGAATCTCCAACCCTTGTGCCTCGAACTGCTACATCAAACCAATTTCTCTACTTCTAGTTCTACATGTGGTTTTTCCTCTTTTTATTTGGTCAGACACATCTGTGTTTTCCATTTGATTTTTGGCATGATGTGTTGTTGGTTGATTTTTTTTTTTTTTTTTTAATATGCCGTTCGCTGACCCACATAAGCTATGTCCGGATTCTGTCAGTTACTGAGGACAGAAGGGAAGGAAGTATGTGCATAAGAGAAAAGAGAGAGAGAGAGAGTTTTCTTTGTTATACTCTTTCCTTTTCACTAAGAGAGTATTTCCATATGGTGTTACTACTACCTAATCCTACTAAAAGTTATAAGAACAGGTTGTTTGAGAATTTAAATCCTCAAATTTTTTTTTTATCAGACAGGGCCCCCAGTTATAGAGAATCTGCTCCTAATCAAAAGATAAAATGTGCAATAAAACTAAGTTTGTATTTAATTAGAAAAGGTTTTAATTGCTTTTATGAATAAAATATATTATGGAAATTCGTCTTACAAAAAAATTTTTTTTGATGAATAATGTATTTTTACAAGAATTGTTTCAATTTTTTACTTTTTTTTTAAATTTTATTTTAATTTAGAATAAGCTATAAACTTTTAAATCTTTTAAAATTCTGTATTAATTTGTAGCAGTCAAGAGATATTGTTATTAAATAAAACTGTTTACTAAACATAAATAGAAAAATTTGATTTTTCTTGTGTTCCAGCAAATGTTTCTTTTTTGGACAGTGTAGAAACTGTCCAAATGTTCTCTAATTCCGAGCACTTTCGGCTATACTTTTAGCCATTATCAAGGATGATTTTTTTTTTTTTTTTTTTTTTTTTTTTTTTTTCAGCTTAATTGTGTATGTATGTTGTGTGTATGTTTTTAGTGTTATAGAGATGTTTTATTTTCCGAACATAGCATATTGTGGCCATATTCGTAGTTAATATTATTAAGTGTTGGCTTTTTCTTTTTTATTATTAAGGCTTCCATTATTTTAATTTTTTTTTATATGTGGATGTGGTTATTGTGTTTGTGTTTTCTACTTGTATGTTTCGGATGGAGTCTGGTAAATTTGCGTCTGTTTAAACGGGTTCTAATACAGCTGTGGTCAGATAGGTGTAATGTAAGGTGTCTGTGCTCAAAAAAGGAAACACTTGGTCAAACACAAGAAAAATTAAATAAAAACTTAATCATGGTACCTTGTCTATCATTTTTAATGAAACACACACACATATATATATACACACACACACACACACACACATACATATATATATATATATATATATATATATATATTAGTATTACTGGTTAGTTAAAAATCTATAAAAAGGGGCATTTATACTTTATTCATATAATTGTATTACAATTAACTCCCCTTTATATAACATCAGATGGTCAATAAACACCATAAAAGCACCCACCTCACTGTTAAAAAAAAAAAAAAAAATACTTTTCAGCAATATTTTAAACTTTAAGCAGCTAATTTTTTTTCTCAATGTTTCAGAAAAATATATTTTATTTTCGAAAAATTTTTTAATAAAGAGAATTATTATTTACTCTCTTTATATTTGGGGTCTTGTCCTCATTTTGTTGTTGTTATCACATTTCAGCCCTCATGCCATCCAGCCTTCCTCAGGTGTATATCGATCTGGGTAACCTACATGGAATTCCGAACTGAACACCTTATTTAATTTACGGGGTTAGACTGTTCTCATTCCGTGTCTAGTTCTTATTTTTATATAGTATTGTTCAATTATTGCTTGCCCTTTTCCCTTGAGTGCAAGTACACATTGCCTGACCCATGGATTGAACTCTCAAACCAATGCTTTTACCATCTATGCCATTGTCTCTTAGACCAATTGCTGGAGTAAACTTAGCTTTGAACCTAACCTTCACTACTGATTAGGCTGCCACTGCTGGCTGTCATGTTTTGAATGCTGCTGCATTTGAAGATATCCTATCATTTGTCAAATTTGTCTGTCAAATACAATGTAGAAACATTGTATTTATTTCTATGCTAAGCCTACTAAGTAGCTCTTCAACTAAACATATGCGCTGATTTTTTTCAAACATCTAGTTCTATGGTATTCTTTGAATGTATTTTCACTTCATTCCACAGGGACTGATGACCTCTCCTTTCCCGCCATACATGATCAGCCATGTCTGATTTCATTGTCTTGCCTCTCACTATGGCTTTTCAGTGTTCCTCATTGTACCTTTAGGGGCGGCTTGTTTCACCTTTATAATCTCTTCCACAACTGCAAGGAATTGAGTACATGCAATTCTTGGTCATATTCCCAACCCCAGTTGTTTTAGGCTTTACTCGGCAGAGATTTACTGACATATGGATGCCTTGAATGCATTCTTTGTGTAAGTTTTTAGCACATCCAGGAAGGCTAGCTGATTATTTTCTTCTTACATTGTGAACTGGATCAAAGGTTTTATTGAGTTCACATGTCCCAGCAGTATTTGTACATCTTCCTTGTGTGGCCAGAGTATGAAGTTGTCATCCACATATCTCACCCATACTGTTGGCTTTAGTGGTGATGTAGAAAAAGGCACCCAGTCAGTGTTAAACTAAATTAAGCTTGATATAGGACATCAATTGCCTCTGTTTCTCTTTCATTTCCATATAACAATGGAATTTGGGGTGGGGGGTGTCAAGGAAGAGAGAAAAAAAGCCTTTGGTTGGTTTGTGAATTTTAGTGAAAGAGTGGTTATAGTGTAAATAATGATATCTCCTCATTCCAGAAATTTAAGATAAAAAACAATTATGCTGTTGTCATTGGTCAGTATAGACAATTTTAATGGTTTTACTGATAATCAGAAAAAAAGTAATTCCAATCAATTTATATTTGGTCTGAAATACAGCAAAGTATTTTGCTTTTTGGAAATAAATTTAATCTACTAACTTAAAATTAAAATCTAAAAAGTTTCAAGTGGGATTTTTTTTTCATTTTTGTGTATATTCAGATATAACTAAAAATATCTATAAAAAGATCATTTAAAAAAAATAAAACAGATCTATGAACAGATCTTATACATAATTTATCAAATCCATTAGTCATACATAAAATAAGTTCAACCACAACTTTGATCTAAAGAATACTGCACTTATTATAAGAGTGTAACTTAGACTGAAAATTCTTGAAGGTGCTGCTATTGAATCTTGTCAAAATGTAAATCTGCACCACCAAATGTTTAAAAATATCTCCTTTCTTAAGATATACTCCTTTCCCTAACCAACATACATGACTATGATTTTCTGTTAATTAAAAAAAAAAACTGGCAGTTTTTACTCGTTTATTGACACCTTGCAAAATAAAATCCTTATATTTGCCTTTATCAGATGATGAAATGCATCTGTAAAGAAGTTTTCATTTTTGTCTTTTATATATATATATATATATATATATATATATATATATACACACACACACAGAGGCTGTGGAGTCAGAACACAAAACCTCTGACTCCTCTCTTTTTGACACCTCTGACTCTCTATCTTTGCAAATAAGGAATAAGTACAGAATAAAAATAAAACTAATTTATAACAGAAGTTGAAATATAATCTTTTACAGGATGTTAAAGATGTAACAAAAATAGAAATTCTATAATGTAAGGTTTTTTTTGTTTTGTTTTTTTTTTTACATATCTACAAAAAAAATAAAATGATTTTTAAAAAAAGTTGAAATAAATTTCTTTAAAGGAAATGGTAATTTACATTAGAACAAATAACAAAAATAAAGATTCTATAATGTAAGACTTTTTTTCACATAAAGTGTAAATTCAACTGAAGTTGGAGTCCATATAGTTTTACTGACTCTGACTCCAGTGACCCCTTAATTGGTTCCAACTCTGACTCCAGTGACCCCTTAATTGGTTCCAACTCTGACTCCAGTGACCCCTTAATTGGTTCCAACTCTGACTCCAGTGACCCCTTAATTGGTTCCAACTCTGACTCCAGTGACCCCTTAATTGGTTCCAACTCTGACTCCAGTGACCCCTTAATTGGTTCCAACTCTGACTCCAGTGACCCCTTAATTGGTTCCAACTCTGACTCCAGTGACCCCTTAATTGGTTCCAACTCTGACTCCAGTGACCCCTTAATTGGTTCCAACTCTGACTCCAGTGACCCCTTAATTGGTTCCAACTCTGACTCCAGTGACCCCTTAATTGGTTCCAACTCTGACTCCAGTGACCCCTTAATTGGTTCCAACTCTGACTCCAGTGACCCCTTAATTGGTTCCAACTCTGACTCCAGTGACCCCTTAATTGGTTCCAACTCTGACTCCAGTGACCCCTTAATTGGTTCCAACTCTGACTCCACAGCCCTCACACACACACACACACACACACATATATATATATATATATATATATACACACACACACACAATCAATTTGGCTTTGAAAATGCTTAATTTTCAATCTTTTTCTGTTTCTCTCTTTATCTTTTCAAAGCCCTTTCAACGAGACGAGTTGTACCAGTGTTGAATCTCCAAAGAAAATGAATTTGGAAGTACAGACTCCTCCCCACAAGTCGAAAAAGAGAAAGCGAGCTGATAAAAGTTATGCAGAAGAAGTAGAACTAAATCAAACAAATTTTTGTGGCAGTCCTCCAGTTAATATCAGCACTACTTCTGTGGCTGGCCAGGATGATATTGACTGTTTCTGTCAGTTGATAGCAGTTCGAATGAAGACATTGCCTGACCCCCAGGTAAAATCAATCAAGAGACAAATACTTGAAATCTTGCACAGATCTGAGATTGAAAGTTTGTAAGTTTGTCGCTGTGAAATTTTGATAAGTGCACTCAAATTTTATCTTTTTAAAGAATTCATACTGAATTAGTTTTGCTAATTTCATTAGGTTAGGCTTTATTTTTGTTTTATTTGCATATGGTTAGATTAGCTAAACATTTCTTATCCATCCGAATTTCTGACATAAACATTTATCATACCTAGCATAGTACCCATCAAAAATGACAGGATTATTATTTATGTATGGACTGGGATGTAATTCTCTCATCTGCTAAAGATCAGGGTAATCTCTATCTGCTTGTGGATAAGTGTTACAGGTTTTATTTGAATTGAATGGTATGCTCAAAAAAAGTTTGTGTGTTTGTGAGGGGGGTACTTTATTTTTATTTACAAATTACGTCATTGATAAGTGCATACTACTGGTGATGTCCAATTCATAATAAGCAGTTATCTATGACTTAAGCAGTTTCAAACTTGACCTTTGTAAAGTACAGATAATGCTTTAAGAAATGAGGGATTGATTGGAGACTGTGAACAGGACTCTCCTAAAATGATGATGATAAAAAAAAAAAAAAAAAAAAAAATCTTTCGATTCTGTTAAAAGTTGACTTGAGGAAGATTTAATGAATGCTAATGTACAAAAATCATGGTAGCCTTCTTTTGGGGTAATGCTTAGTGAGCTAGTTTGATTGTCCATTACTATGAAGTATAAGGCACCCAGTCAGTGTCAAACTAAATTAGGCTTGATATAGGACATCAGTTGCCTCCCTGTTTCTCTTTCATTTCCATATAACAATGGAATTTATGGGCACCTCGAGGTGGTGTAATGGTTAGCAAGCTTGTCTTGCTAGAACAATTACGACTGGGTAGTGAGTTCGATCCTCACTGGGTGCCCCATACTTTTGGCCTTATGCCACATCTGAGCTACACTTGGAAGATCACTATAACAATGGAATTTGGGGTGGGGGTGTCAAGGAAGAGAGAGAAAAAATTACCTTTTTAAGTTTTATTATTCCTTAGATATTTTAAAGTAAACTATTTAATATTTTTTGGGGGTGTAGTATGCACACCTGATGTATCCATATTAATGTACAACTTATGCATTCGCTCAATCTTTTAGTGGGTTGGCAGAGTACTATAAAGGATATAAATGTGTAAAGTGGAACCAGTGTACAAAGTATTTTCTTTATATTACATTAAATAAAAACAATGTGAAAGTTAAGACTATAAATTGGTGTTTGAGGGACAACTTTATACTACTCTCCAGTCCTTTTGAACAGGAGTAGAGGTCCTTCTAAATTCTACTTTAACTCTATACTTCTAACATCTCTGTCTAAACTCTGAAATTTATACTCTTTTTGGGTTTCTTTCCAGTTACTTCTAAAGTCATCTCTTTTGCTCTCACTAGCCCCTTGTGTCTTAGTGGCATTATCTCCTTGCTTGTGGTGGATCAATTTAAAAAAAAAAAAAAAAAAAAATCGGTTTCTGAGATTCATATTTTTTTTTTTTTTAATTAAATATTTCTATGCTTTGTTAAATATTTTTGTAAAAGTTGAAATCACTGATTGACTTCCATAATTACATTTTCTCTACTCAATAAAAAGTAATTATTGATTTTTAGGTAGAATTGTTAATTATTTGATTTCACTAATGGTAGAAGAATGGATTAAGGAATCTGAGAGTCAACTTTGAATACCAGTCAAGTTCATTACATTCACTTACATGCTAATAACACCCTTGGTAAAGATATGAATCCCTGTCCTGCCATACACACACACCAGCTATGGATAAATAGTAGCGCAGATTGGGTTCTATAGTCTTGGGTGGCAACCAGATACTATGCAACTATGGAAAGGATAGTTTTCATTGACTTGATCCCAACTATGATTGATTCTTTTTTGTAATACTAATGAGTCTGTTACTAAAGATTTTCTCAATAATTGTAGATTAGTTGTACATAACCTGCCCCAGTCAATGACCAAAATTACTAGGTCTTTTACTTGGAGACAAACTATTAAATGCTAATTAAGTAAATCTTCCTTGCAACTTACCCAAACCCAAGGAAGTTGCTCTTATTGTTTTTATTTCAACTGCATTCATAAGTTTTCCTTGGGTTTCTATCATTTTTGGCAACTCGAGAATATTGAGCAGAGATTTTATTTGATCCCTGGGAATGTGAGTCTCATTCCTTTTACCTGTCATGTGTCAGTTTGTTTTATGATGTTACTGCCTCATTCTGAGATTGAACTCTTAATTTCAAAGGAACTATTTTTTATTAAATCAGATTAGATTTACCAGCACTTTTACCCAGTATGCATGTTCTGAATTGTCATGCAAATAATTTTATTTAGATTCCTATATTGTGTGTATAATATCAAAAAAAAATCTCTAAAATGTAAACAGGATTTTTCAGACCATGTTACTCCATTATTATTAAAGGAAAAACAGAAACATGATTAATATGACAAAATCACTTTTTTTTTTTTTTTTTTTTTTTTTCATGCATTTAACCATACATTTTATCAGTTGTAATTTGAGCCTCAACTTTCAAAAATGTTTGTGCTAATTTTAAAAATATTAAAGTGACAAAAAAGTTGAATTCTGAAATTAAATATGTTAATTAATATCTTGACTTTTTTTTTTTTTTCTCCCTTTACTGTGTTCTTAATAAAATCTCTTCAGTCATCAATCTTAGGAATATTAGTTTCTCTAATGGATAATGAATCTGGGTGAGAATTTGGAGAACAGTTCAAATTCTTGTCAGTTTTGTTACATTCATTTTATCAAATGTCCTTAACTAAAACAACCACCAAAGTAATAAGCATCAAGTTTTATACTATTATTTTGCTTGTTTGTATGGCCATTTATAATGCCAACACTTTAATTTCAGTCAAACTTATATTTTTAATCATATTAGTTTTATATTCTATCAATAATTACTGAAATAACTATGCTAGACCATAGTTATCAGTATCCATGTATTTTCTCATAGGTCTAGTTATTAAAAAAGTAGCATCTAATAAGGCATGAACTTGCATCTCATGTCCTAAACACCCAAATTCACATAATTCAAGAAAGTTGTAATTTAAAAAAAAAAAAAAAATATTAGAAAACTTCTTTTTATTTCCCCACCCCAAACACTTAAATACGTTGAAACCAAGATTTTAGATTGCATCGAGAGGAAAGTTTCAAGTAAATCTTTACTTTTGCAGGATTATATTGGAAAAGGTTAGTGTTCTTGAAAATGACTAATGTCCCTTGAACAGATCATTAGTTTTTTTTTGTTTTTTTTTAAGCACAAAGTGGGACCAGAAAATTCAGTTTTGTTTATTCTACATTTTTTTTCTGTTAATTTAGGTCACTGTAACAATTTAGTGTATATAACTAAGATGATGATTGACTGGGATGTATCCACTGTTGTTTTGTTTTTTATTTTTAAAAAAGGTTTGAGTTTCATCTTCAGATGTCCAACTCAATTGAAGTAGCTGAGTTTTTGCCCCCTTTCAATCTAAATTGATAAATCTCAATTCCTTCCTTACCAGAGGAAACAGGAAATAAAAAATCCAAATTTCTCTGGCTAATTTCTATTTATTTTGTTAGCTGCAAAACCAATCATGTTTTCTTTTGTAATTATGACATTAATATGAAAGAAATCAACAAAGTATCAGTTATCAGCAGATTTATTTTTATTATTTATTTTTGAGTTTTTCTTTATCTATATCCGGACAAAACACAGTAGTAAAAAAAAAAAAAAAAAAAAAAAAATTCACCTTGACTCATATATGAACGTTTAAATATGCCTTTTAAAACTTAGGACAGCTCTTTAAAAAAAAAAACAAACAAGACGTATAGATGTACACAGATGAATCTTCATAAAAGAAAAAAATACTGAAATCTTAATGACTGTATCATTTGCATGAGATAATAGAGAAATCAAAGAAAAATAACTAGTATATAGATATGTATGTGATCATAACACAATATTTTGCCTTTTTCACATGATTATCAAAGTGGTTTTCTTGTAGAAAAAATGGAAAAAGAAATTTAGATGTTTGTTTTCAACAACCTTGGAAAGCCATTAATGATGTCAAAGTTTTAAATAAGGTGTATTCATTATATGAGGCACGGTTAAAAATATCCCCCAAATTTCCTTGGTTAAAGCAATTTTTCATTTTCTTCTCTCCCCCAACTTATACATAATGTCCAATATTTGAACACAAGTTGGAGTAGACAAAAAAAGTAAATGGTAGGAAATGGTTGTCAGATGGTAATGATAATTATGGTGGATGTTGGAGCAAAGGAGGACCTTGAACACAGACAGCAGTGGCTGTTTTGTCTTTTTTTTTTTTTTTTTTTTTTTTCAGGAATTTTCATTTTCATCAAGTGTTGAAAAGAGAAATGTACACGTTTAGGGTCGTCTGTGGAAGACCAGGATTCATTCACAGATATTTAAATCCATTCATTCAGGTATAAATACACTTAACAGGCGGGAAATGTTCTGCAAAAAAAAAAAAAAAAAAGTATATTTATAATTTGTGCAATGACAGGTCACACTATATATAGGTGTGGGAGGTACATGGGTTTGAGTTGTTACCCCTGTTTGTTTATTTTATTACAAAATAATATTGGAAAGTCCTGCTAAAGAGAAATGCTGCCTCACTAGGAATTGAACCTGCATCCTTTTTACCTCGGGGAAACTGCTTAATCTGAAACCTGCATCTATCAGTTCAGCTACAGATTCAACTGAGAGGGCAAAGAATTATTTCAATGTATAATATAACAAACAGGGAAAACAACACAAGCATGGCAACCCACTAAAAGTTTCCTTTTTATTTGCTATGGTGGAAATTTAAAAACAAAACAAAAAAAAACACCTTTCTTTAAAACACTTTCAGAGTGATCGCTTTCTCAAATCAATTAACTATTATTGCTCTTTCCAGTATTAATGGGGGGGGGAGCTTTCTTTTTTAAGCTTTGTTTGAAATTGTATTGAACATCAACCTCTTGATTATGTCATAATTTTCTCTTCAAGAATGTGTCATCTTACAAAAGACATAAAATATTTTAGGATATGCATAAGTTTTTGGAATATTTTTAAGATTAAGAGAACTTTACTCATTAATTCCTGACACATGCCCAGCGACAAAGCATTCTAATCAAAGCACCAATGGTTAAATAATTACTGAATTTTGTGCAGATAAGAAGTGATTGTTGGTTAATTTCCAAATGCAATTTGATAACTTTCATAATTACAATCTATAAAAAAACAACTTGGAATGTCAATACATCTCTGATATAGACAATGTTATTACATTTATCTATCTTACCTTTGGAAATTACAGGCTGGGGTAGCCATTTTGTGTCTGACCAAGAATGTTGCTAACACATCTGCTACCTGTAATTAAATAGGAATTTGTTTTATTTTATAAAAATCACAAATTTCTGAAACACATCTTTCAACACTTAATGAATTAAGAAACCTTTTACTTATATTTTATCACCAGTAATTCCATTATTAATAGGAAAAAAAGCAAAATGTTTCACATGCTGTCAATTTTGTGATAATTAATAAAATCGTTTTTGATTTTGTTACAATCTCTTGAAAGAAAAAAAATTTAACCAATAATTTTTCCAATATGTGTTAGTTTTAATTTTTTTCTTTCCCATAAAATTCCAAACTATTAGGTTGGTGTAAAAATAATGACGTAATAATGTCATTTTTTGACGTATTTTTTAACGTCAAAAAACAACATTATTACGTCATTATTTTTGCACCAACCTAATAACAAAGAGTGAACTGAACGTCTACCTGATTGGTGACAATAAAGGTCAGGCAGTTTTTAAAAAAAGACAGCCTGAGTTTAATGGAGAAAGGAGGGCAGTTTGGTTTTTAACTGGTTGACAAGCTTTCATCCTACTTTATTAATAAACAATGATGAATAAAAATCTTCTGGCATTTTATCTCCTACCTACATAATAAATTTTCAAATATATTCCAAATTTTTATCTAAAACATTGTTTTTAATTAAAAAAAATATAGAGCTGATAATGTTCTGCCATTCCAGAAGGATTCATTCATTTTCTATAAATAATAACCTGCAAAAGGTTGATGAGCCAAAGACAGGAAATATTTTTAGAGTAAGAAATATTTTGTGATAATGGTTTTAGTGATACAATTCCGCTAATTAACTGGGGGGTAGAAGAGGTGGAGTCATACCCTTTTCAATGGGTATTTGTACATAAGTGAAAATTGGAACTTAGCTTTCCAATTAACAATTCTGAGCCATTATCTTACAGCACCTGGTATTCTCAAGTGGTCACCCATCTAGGTAATAACCAGGCTCAATGTTGCTTAATTTTGGCGATTGTACGAGAGCCTGTGTTTCAACATGCCTTGCTCTCTGATGAGATTTAAATCTGAGGCTTTTTTATTGCTAATCTTGTTGTTTCTTACAAATTAGTACAGGAAATCAAACTTTTTTTACATCACTGGTTAGAGAAGCAACTACATAGAAACAAATATAAATTTAAATGTTTAATATCTTCTTTTTATGGTAAAGAAATGAATGGAAGATGGAGAAAAAAAAAAAGGATATTTACACTCAGTAGAAACAATGTTACCACAAAGAAGAGAGTAAAGGAACTTTATGCAAAACCTTAGGTGTCAATACATAAATGGTATTAATCATGATGTTTAAAAACATGCAGATAATATGATGGAATTTCTTAGTTAAAGTGACAAAACCAAAAGCAGACAATTTATATTCATGAATTTTGTTTTTATATTCAAGAAGTTATAATCACTTCCTTCTGTTGGCACCATTTCTTTTGTAAAGAGAATATTAAGAGAGAAGACTTGTGCAATTTTATATTTTTGCAGATAACACTTAAAGAAACATCTACAAGACGATAATAAAAACAAAATACTAAAAGAAGCAAATCTTGGGTTTCCAGAATTTAGCCAAGATCTGAATTTCTTTTCATCTTAACTCAAGAGCTGAGGCATATGCAATCTTGAAAATGCATGGGTTATGAAAAAGTAACTTACTTTGTCAGGTACATCTTCATGTACTGCATGGCCACATTGGGGGAGCACCTGCATTTGAAACTTGCCTGTAAAGAAGAGTGTGAACAAAAATAAAACTCAAATTCAGATTGTTACAAAAAAGGTACATTTTTTTTTTTAAATTGAAGTTGGAAATGGTCCAAAGAGTTTTTTTAAAATCATTTTTATTTTCTACAATTAATTCCTTTGTTAAAGTGAGGGAGAAACCAATAGAAATAGAAGTAACTTATGCAAAACAGATCAGAAGCTGAAGACTGTCTAGTTTCAAGTTACCTTTGGACAGTATAGGTCTACTCTTTAGCTTTTTATCATTTATTAAACCTGAAATGGTAGCAGAAAAACATTAGGTGTTTCTTTTAGTGGTCTTTATATGAATGACAGAGATTGTAAATGTACCAAAAAAACATGTTCTCCTTACTAGGCTGATATATTATTGTGTAGCTAAATTCTGATAGTTCCAGTCTCCATTCCTACATTTTATTTATTTTGGTATGCTTTTCACTATTAAACATAAAGGCCACTGACCTCTGGTCTGTAACCAAAGTGAAGTGTCAGCATATCATATAGTGTCTCCATTTATGTTCTGCTTAAGCAATGGCTGTTGCCGCCTTCTCTGCAATACTCCTTGTAGCATCCTTGACTTTAACATAAAAAGGATGCCCTCTTTGGTTTAGCAATGTCGTATGCATTGCATTCCATCTAAAAGAGTAAATTTTTATCTACCGAGTGTAAAGTAGCTTTCTTTAATTCTTTCTTTAGTAGGCTTCTAGTGCCATCTTTTCAAATGTGAATTTGTTACTTTTAATGATTGAATTTTATCTGAAAATTCATATATCCACTTTGTGTAATAAGCAAACATCCCAAGTACACTTAAAGATTAAACTTTTTTTTTTTTTTGAGGAGTAGGGTAGTTATTTTAATGGGCAAATCCTCTTGGAATCTGGTTTAATGACTCCATTGCCAATGCTTGATAGAGCAAGGCTTCAGCAGCAAGAAAAAGAGGTCAAGCAGATTCAGTGGAAACATACTGAGCAATAACTGAACAGTACTAAAAAGAGAAGAGAAGATTAACTAAAAGGTTCACTTCTACATTGCCTGAAAAAGGCCCGAGTGTGCAACAGCCAAAATGTGATGATAAAGATGAGGACATTAGTAAATATGTTTGCTTTTATGAACTAAATAGAAATGTTAGGTTTTGTTTTTTTCAATCTGTACAAGTTGTAGTTATGGGAAATAGTAAACTTAGGATATTAAAATCTGAAATTATACAAAGGTTAGATATTGAGGGAAGGGAAATATTTAAAACTCTTAAATTCTTACCTTGCATTTGACCAATAGTGAGATCTTTATCCAGTCTATCAACACCTACAAAAAATTTTTTTTAAATTAGAAAAAAAAAAAAAAAAAAAAAATTTCAATGTTGCTGTCTGTTGGAATACATTTTCTGTCCAATTTTTCCATCCACAAATTTAGGTTACAGGAAAAGTGCAAATTAATAATTTTGAGGACCTAATATTATTATTAAAGACTTACATCGGGGTTTTTTTTTTATTTTAGTTCATAGAAATCAACTTTGTAAAATAGATTTTTACAGTTATAAAAGTTTTACATATAAGTGAAACCACAGATGTTAATGTCTTATTTTAATAATGACAGAATAACTGATTCTTGCCTGTTTTCTTTTCTTTTCTTTTTTTTTTTTAAAGCATTTCACCCCAAGCAAGGTGGGAAGTCACTGGGACGCAAGGGGTTACAGAAAATTTAGAGCAAGATCAGATAGGAGTGATAGAAGAAAGAATGAGGAGGACGGTAGTGGATAGATCAAGGCAACTGGAGATGTCGATTGACATTACACTTGAATAGCTGGAGATTATAGCTCTCAGGGAAACAGGAATAGGGAAGGGAGTTCCACAGGCGAGAGGTGCGAGACATGAAGCTATTGAAGTAGAAGAGACAGCTACATTTAGGAGTTTTGACAGTGAAGGGGTGAGAGCGGGATGCCAGCCTCGTAGGGCGCTTGAACTCATGACGACTGGGAACCAGCGAATGCAGCTCCTCGGAGCAATTTCCATGAAAGTATTTGTAGAACAGACAGAAAAGGCGACGGCGCGTCTATGAGAAAGTGACTGTAGACGAGATGCCAGAGCAGCGACAACTACATTGCATATCCACCTCTGGAGCCTATCAAGAACCCTGAGGCAAACAGAAGGGGCACCAGACCATATATGGCAGCAATACTCCATGCAAGGATGAATTGTTGATTTGTAGATCTGGAGGATCGATTCCGGGGAGAAAAATTTCCTGGCGTGGCGCAGGGAGCCAACTTTCCTTGTGGTGGACGAAGCAATTGACTCAATGTATTTGTTCCATCTCAGGTCAGCAGTCAACGTGAGACCGAGCAGCCCCAGAGAGTTGCTTTCGAGAAGTTGAGCGTCAGACATTCTAATGGAGGGCAGGAAAGGATCTCTGTGGTGATTAATAGAGAGCAGTTTTGTGTTCGAAGCGTTGAAGTTGACCAGCCAATTCTTGCCCCAGTTCACAACCGATTGGAGGTCCTTTTCAAGATGCACGGCCAGGTGAGTTTTGTCAGTGACACTAGATTTGTTTTTGAGGCAGGAATAAATTGTGTCATCCGCGTAGATGCCAACTTGGGAATTTATCGCGTCAGGAAGGTCATTTATGTAGATAAGGAATAGAGTGGGGCCTAGGATGGAGCCTTGAGGAACACCTGCGTTCGTGGGATAGAAACTGGATGAGAATCCGTTGAGGACAACCTTCAATTCAGGGTTAGACAGGAATGATTGTATTAGGTTATACAATCGACCCGTAATGCCATAACCCTGGAGCTTGCGAAGAAGGCCGGCATGCCAAACCCTATCAAATGCTTTGGAGATGTCTAGTGCCATGGCACGGGCTTCCCCGTTATTTTGAAGAGCTCGGTAGACAGTTTCAGTGATGGCCGTAAGCACATCAGCTGTAGATCGGGCAAAGCGGAAACCATATTGCTTGTCTGAGAGCAGGTTATGGGATGTGAGGTGGTTAACCACCTCGGTATTGATTAAGGCATTGAAGACTTTGCCGAAGAGGGGAAGGAGACTGATAGGACGGTAGTCGGAAGGGTCAGAGGGGTCGCCAGAGTTCTTGAAGACAGGAATGATCGAAGAGGACTTCCAGCAGTCAGGAAAACAAGATTCCTTTAGGCAGTAGTTAGTTTAGAAAGGGAGGGCGCCAGTTCAGGCACGCATTTCTTCAAGACAATGGCTGGTATCCCGTCTCCACCACTAGCCTTGTTGAGGTCTAAATTGGAGATAACGCCCAATACCAAAGCTGGGGTTATGTTTAACCCACTCAATAGGGCCTCAGTTCTAAGAGCGGTCGGGTATGGGTACACCCAAAGAGTTGAGCATCGAGTTGGATGAAAATTTCCGAGCAAAGCATTCAGCCTTGTCGGTAGAGGAGGTCAGAACTTCAAATAGGTGGAAGTAGTGGTTCCTATGGCGATGGCGGCTGAGCAAGCAGGGGAGGAGCGCAACTTGACCCTATATTTCCTTGATGGGATGAAAGCGTCGATTCCAGCTTTAACCCAGGATGAGACCTCAGAAGCACATTCTTGGACGGGGAGTGTAAAGACTCCATCCCAGGAGACATCGCGGAGGAAATCACGGAACGCGTCCCAGTCAGCTCGTTGATAGTAGAACAAAGTTCTAGTGGTAGGAGGTTCTTTATAGGGGGTGGAGTTGAAGATGATGTTAACAGATACTACCACATGATCAGAGTTACCAAGAGGGCAGAGTTGCAAGGCGCTGCAGGACTCGGGGATGGAGGTAAAACACAGGTCGAGAGGAGAGGCTTTACCTTCCCGGTTGAAGGCAAAACGATTGGGGAAGTTAACTATCTGTGTGAGGGAATGGGAGATTGAAAAATTGAGTGTTTGAATGCCTGCATGGTCAGTAGTAGCATTCTTAAGCCACAAGGTGCGATGAGCGTTAAAGTCACCAAACACAAAAATGTGAGCAAACGGGGGTGGAGGGAGAGAGCCTTGTCTATGCTGTCAGAAATGCTATCGAGTATCAGTCTTGAGAGGATAGAGAGCGGTAAAGGAAGAAGAGATAGCTTACCGCATTGAGGAGAGATAGTCGGAGACACATGTATGACTAGTCTGGCGATTCAAGAGAGAACTCTCTGGCCAGAGGGAGAAGTTCCTTGACGTAGACACCAAGACCGTGCATGTGGGTTAGAGAGTCTTTTCTGAGGAGAGGAAGGTAGCCGGGAATCGAGAGATCAGAAGAGGGGATAGACGAGACAAGGTTTGTCTCGCAGAGAGCCAGTATATCCGGGCAGTTTGCAGTGAGGAAAGATTCCATACTGCAGAAGTTTGTCCTAATGCCATGGATGTTAGAGAACAAAGTGTTGAGGGGTTTAGGTGATTTTTGAGTGGCTGGTTTAGGGTTACTTTTTCAGTTTTTGTAAGTCATGTGGAGTTTTGTTTGTAAGATGAGAAGGCCTGAAGTAAAAGAAACGGACAGTTTTGACTGTGACGTTGCAGAGAGGAGTTGGCACAACCTGCATCATAATGTGGCCTCAGGGCTGCCCACTGGAGGTGACTGCAGGGACATCTTTCCATGCGCGACATGGCACTCCAAACACCCCGGTATTATACAAGTGTTGATCGGCCGCTCAAGACTTTTATTCAGAGTGTCATACGTTTTTGGTATTTACTTCAAAACAGTAGGATTAACACAAGATATGTAGAATATTTAAATGTATTGAATTTGTGGAGAAGATTTAAAAAAATTGTCAACTCACCTGCAAGAAGAAGAAGCTTAGGAATGTTACAAGACAAGAACTTTTCTGATAAGCCTTTGAACCAACCTAAAAAGTTAAAAGAAAATAAAATATTGATAGGAACCAACAAATAATGTAGATATATAAGACTTTGGAGAGAACATACTAAAATTGCTTACCTGTCCAATATTTATCTGTCTTTGATAAATCAATTCTCCAAGTGTATCTATGTGATAAATTCTGTAACATAACAGATTGGTACAGATTAGGAACATTTATCAGATGATAACTAGTAGAGATAAAAGAAAAGTAAGAATTTCCTGTAGACAAACTTGATACTTGAAATGCACTTTTAATATAATTTTAATCATTGTACATGCAAACTACTTTTGTTCATTCGAATAGAGAAACTTATTACTTTAACTGTTTCAAAAATCAAAAAGTTTCTTACACTGCAGCATAAAACTACAAAGATAAACCAACAAATCTCATTCTCTAAATATGTGATAAGCTCCCCTCAAAATTTGTCTGATTTTGACAATGCCTTAAAAACTATAAAACTTTTTTTTTCTGCAAAATTTGTATTTTCTCTTTTTTTTATTTTTTTAAATTGAAATTAATTTTATTCTAGACAATATTCTTAGAAAATGCCCAAATGAATAATACTGACCTTTGGTTTTGGTGGTGGATCAACAGAGCTTTCAATAGAATCTCCTCTTATTACATGAGAAGATATTGGAGAAGAGACTGGTGATTTGGGACTTGTCTTACTTGGACTAACATCAGTATTTTCACTGTTTTCATTTTCTTCACCTTCCTCTCCTTCCTCTTCTATTATTGTTTCCGATATGTCATTACAAGGCATCTCTTTCATTTCTACCTTCTGCAGTTCACAAGTTGCTGTCTCACCAGTGTCCACACTGCAAACAATAAGTCAAATAATTTAAATGATGAAAATACTTATAATTATTTCACAAACTGTTTTTTTTTAATGTATAATGCATGAATGGAAGAAAAATATCTAGCTACCTGAAAATAATTTGCATAATTTCTTTGAATAATCACTATATAATTCTATTGTAATATATTTAAAAGGAAATTCATTAAAATGTTATATGTGGTTGAATAGGAGAAAAGCACATAATCTTTTCATGTGAGTTAAGTATATGTCAAAGTGACCAGCTACCTATAGTGAGGGTCAGCAGTTAATGAAAGATTTTCTTGGGTCCAGCTACCCGATCTTTCCACGCTGTCAGTAGTGGTCAGATATGATTTGAAATAAGGAAATTTTATCTCCAATTGAACTTCTTTCTTTATTGTACATCAAAAAAAGAGAACTACCAGCCACAAAAGTTTACCACTAGATGAGGATGACTGGCTATTTCACAAATCTTTCATCATTGCTGCTCTGACTTTTATTACCTTCATATTGTGTTAAGCTTTCTGCCATAACCAGGATATTTGATGGAATTTAGAATCATGTAATTGTGTTTATACCTCCCTTTGTTAGTTTCTTGGTTCACATGATCATTACATACTTCCAATACATCATAAATAATGGCCTATTCTGTTTTGATTGTGTGGAAAGACATATCAGAGATGCCACTTGGTTTCAGTGAAAAAAAGAAAAGAAAGATAGAAGTGTTTAACATCTTCTGCTAACACTTCATAAATAATGGACGATTCAGTTTTGGTTGCGTATGAAGACAAAAAGAATCTACTTGATCTCAGTTTCGAATATGAAAGAAAGATTGGGGAGATAGAAGTGTTTAACATCTGTTCCAGTGAAATGAAAAAGTTGTCAATTTCAAATTTTTTTATTTGTATCCCCTTATTTCTTAAAATAACGACCAGCATTCATATTTATGATTGTTATTGCAATATTTTGCTAAAAAAATTTGTGGACATTTTATTGTCACAGAACTTACCATAAGCTTATTCAATCATTAACTGAATAATTAAGATTCATCAGAAATTGAAAATGGGAAAACTGAAATTTTCACAGGTTAAAACTAGTTTTTATAATTCTTTAAATAATTAAGTGATAACCTCATTTCTGAAATCAAGTAACAAATAAGAACAATTACAAAGTAAATAATTTTCACTAAATCCTTTAGAGCAGTGTTTTTCAAACATTTTTTTTTTTACTGCGGCCCACAAGATCCACATTTTGTATTGCGACCCATTATACCTATGTGTAATAAAGCAAAGACAAACTCTGTTCACTAGGTTCATTTATTTAGTGTCGATGTATATTTCTTATGAACCACATGTATTGGAACTGCATGTATCTATGAATATAGAATTATTACTTTTAGAAAGAAAAATTTAAAGGAAATTTCATCTTATTAGGTGCCTCAAAAGTAAATGTTTGCTTGCTAAGCTTATCATCTTTACCAACATTCATGGAAGCTGCATTTTCATTTTGTCTCTGTGAATTGATGCTCCTTCTGTTCTGTCATTCTTCTTTTTTTGAACAATATAACAATTACATCATTAGGGTTGTTCCTGAAATCTTCAAACAGCACAAGTTGCAAGTATTACAGGTAAAGTTTAAAAAAAAAAAAAAAAAAAAAAAAACAAAACTAGCTCATTCTTAAATTTTACTGAAACAACAGCCAACTCACCGAAAATTCGAAGACTTTAAATGAACACAACATATCATCATCTTACTAGCACAGAAAGAATGTACTGGTACTCAACTTTGAGATTGAGTCTGAAAGGCACTTTTAGCCCTGACTTCAGATGTAACTGAATTATTCAACAAACTTAATGGCTTTCACTAGCCATGAAGATGAACGCACTGCACACCTTTGTAGGTAGGTTTTGGCACAAGGTCTCTTTTTGAGTTAGAACTGGTGTCACTCTGTCCACAATAAAGTTTGATGAACAAGATACATAAACACAATGAGAAAAGTTTGTGTGTGTGTGTATGTACGTGTATATATATATATATATATATATATATATAAAAAAAACACACATACGAGTGCAGGGCTGAGTGGTTAGAACATTCACTTTCTGACCATGAAAGCCAGGTTCTAATCTCGCCATGGTTGATTTGTCAGGAAGGAGACTTCCTGATGTTATTGGTCTGGAAGGGAGGGGGATCCCAGCATGTGGTACCTTTGGAGAGTGCCTGAAAACCGTACCACGGGTTGACCCAAGCCTTGTGAGTGAAACTGGGAAGACAAGAGCACTTGGAGGCTGTCGATAGCTGTGCTAACACAAAGCCGCAAGTCATCATGGCTGAGGGCATGAGTGTTTTGGCCTTGTTCAAATTCTTGATCATGCTAGATAACACGCTCTCTCCCAAAAACTCTAATTAAGGTTGGCTCAGCATAGTTGCAAGTGGGTGTTCAGCAAACACAAATGTGCCTGAGCGAACGTCTGCAATAGGGATTGGCTAGCCACCCTAGTAGACAGATCTCCTTGAATATGAGTGGCCAGCTATTATATATATGTATTTTTAAAAAAATAAAATATAATATGAGCTTACCTTGGTGAAAAACTAGTGATAATTTATGAGTGCTGTGCAACATTTAAAGTTGTTTATATTCTGTACTTTGCTCTCACATGCATATTTTTTCTTCTTTCTTTTTTGTCGTGACCCATTTTATTTATCTCACAACCCACTGAAGGGTAGGGACCTACAGTTTGAAAAACCCTGCTTTAGAGTAAAATAAAATCTAAAAATCAATAACAACCTATAAGACAAAGTTCCAAACTTGTAACAAAATATTAATTTTTATCATTGTTCAAATTATGTAACTATCAAAAAATATATTTTAACTACAATTAAAAGAAAATTCTGTATTAATGAAATGAAAAAAAAAAAAGAAAAAAAAATACCTTTTGACTTGACCAACAATAGAGACTCTGGCAGAGTCTAAATTACGAACTTGCCCACTTCGTACACTGAAAAATAAAAGCAGCAATTGTATTAAGTAGATAAACAACCTCTGAAGTACACCAAATTTTCAAGAAACTGAACATTTGTCACGCCTAATAGCCAAGAGAAATGTATATTTCTATATTTAGACTAATGGCATTACTTGTACAGTGAAAATCTAGGAAAAGAATGCAGGATCAATCTGTAACAGAGCAGTGATCCTGATGGAGTCATAGTAGTGCATGAAATGTCAATTAATGACTTGAGGTATTGAGAGAATCTAGAATACTAGGTGAAGGAATAAAAATGTCAAATAGAAAAAAATTATAGAAGATGAGTTAATCAGATTGGAACTTGATGGAAAAAAAAAGTTTGGTTTAAAAATATTAACCAGAATTTATAAAATGTTTCAGAGAATGGCATTGGTGTGGTTTGAATCCAAAATAAATTTAGTCAGATTTAGTAAATTCAGTACAACTGAATTTTCCCTGCTCTATCTCTCATAACCAAGGAAGTTGCAGTGACAAGATTAAAGTGTTTACTAAAATTCTGAAAAACTTAGACAAAATTAGGAAATGTTTATTTAGCATCCTATCTAGCAGACTTGCATTGTTGTCTTACCAAAATATCTGGCCTTGAGTATTTTAGAAGCATGGGTCACATGCAGTGGTAATCAAAAGTTCTTTGTTTGGAGATAGTATCTATCAGTGTCATCCACTGGACAGAAGTCTATATAAACCATGCAGTTACATAGCTTGGGCAGAATTGACCAGGAGATTGCACAAGAGTTTGTGCAGAGTTGGTAAGGAGACCTTACACTTGTGTGCATGCTTTGTCAGTATCTTTTTCTTAAGTCAAAAGAAATAACAATTCTCACACACACACACATATCTAATACTGCAGTTCACCTCTTTATCGATATCTCAAGATCTTAGTAGAAAATCAACCAAGTGTGATTGTAACCTTTTCGGATAATCTATGTTATTAAATTGTTGGTGATTGTTATACCAGTGTCTATTTTACTTCTCTGCTTATAATCTGTTCATCTTTCAAGAAAGTTTCCAGGAAACCAAGGACCACTGAATTGTACAAAAGAATGCTTCAAAAAGTACATCTCAGTAGTTACACAACAAAACACCAGACGGCTTTAACTGGAGACCTGTAGCAGGTTGAAACCTCAAACAGACAAAAAACATTCCTCCCTACATGTACTCTTCCTGGGGTATCTGATGCTAATGACAAGAGGAGGTAAATTTCAATATGATAGCCAGCTGTCTGTATATATTTAGTAACAGGCAAGAGTGTGTGTTGACTGGTTTCCCCAACCAAGTGGATGGGTATAAATCCAAGAGATGACATTTCACTGGAGACATTTATATGAAGCAGCAACACTGAACAATCAGAAAAGTTGCTATCAGAAATTACCTTTAGTGTTTGAGTAAATAAAAAGAGCTTTCCAAATGCAACTCAACTTCTTAATACTATATTATATATAATAGTTTTAATTTGGAATTCATATTTCTTTTATCTAATTTCAGCTGCTTTTCATTGCAATTAATAAAGATCACCAATTAAAATTAAGGAGATACTAATCAAAAAATAAGGGTTACAATGTGTCATTTGAATTTAATCAAGACCTTATAAATAAATAAATAAAAACTAATTGTTGGCCCATTTAGTCAGATTTGGTGGTGGGGACTATTCAGCACCCTATCATAATACATTTAATATTATTATTAATGATAATTTTTTTTTTGTATACCTATTGATTACATGGATAATTAACAAAACATTGTAACAAATTATTTTTCACATTGTAAAAACTTTTTACTCAGCCTTAAATATCAACAACCACAGTAAATTAATAAAGTATGAATCATTTTCAGCAGAATTATTCTTACAGAAATTAAAGCAAAATCAACAATGTTTTTAGCAGGAAGCTCATTTTTTTCAGAAAAAATTAATAAAATCCTGTTTGTTTAAAATTACATTTGTACACTAGCTAAAAACATCAAAATTCTCGACTATATTCATGCCTAAAAAAATACTTACAAAGTTATATAAATTTTGCTAATAAATGTTAGTATTTAATTTAGTTTATAGTTTCATACTTAAAATTTTATCAGTTTACATCTTTCAGTTGTAAGATATAACCCGATGATGCTACAGTCACCTGAAATAATCATGAAAATCTGTTATAGTTCTGGTTTATCATCTATCTTAATTTTCTAAGATCTTTTTAATCCATTTACTTAATAGAAAAGTAATAGTAGCAGCAAAATCTACCTCCATTCAATGGCTTCCTCCAGAGATTTGAATGAAGAAGGGCGGCCTCGAAGAAAACTTTGCATGCTGCTCAAAGCTTCCATTGCTGTACCTGGTTAAGGAGGAATCAGAAATAAAATGAGACCATCTGATCTTATGCTGTTTTTTGTCAATAAAATTAAAGCTTTATTAAATTTATATCAATATCTAAAACCTATAAGAATATGCTAGTTGGATTTCAAAGGTTTTAATTTTAACAAAAATTCAAACAAAATATTCAATACATCAGTGAAATTATTAGATAATCAATTTATACTGTATATAGACAAATTCAAAAACAGATTCCTGTAATTAAGGGCAGGTTAAATTGATCTGACAAGTGAAATGACATGATGGATAGTCATGCACTAAAACACAAAACTACATTTAATGTTAACATTCACAATCTGGCAATAATTAACAACATTTTTACAGATTACAGACTTAAACTAAAATTTGACAAGTTTATGATATTTGTCAAATTTCTGTATTATTCACAGTATTACTTTTCTTTTGACTGAATTCTTTCAAGGCTCCTCAATTGTAATAGCACTGTTGTTGATCTCATTCAAGATGGTTTTTATTGCCTTAGCAGGACATCATAACTCAACCATGAAATTCAAGCACACTATCTTTCCTTGAGTGGAGTCACCTGCAGTGGCAGAAGAAACATTTTTGCTCTGAAATTACTTAAAGAACTAAATTAAGAAACTAAATTAATTAACATATCTAATGAGTAATTATAAATTAAATAGTACCTTCAAAAGTCCATATTTTTATGAACAGTTAAGAATAGTGCAAATAATCTAATTTATGCTTCAATCTTTATTTCCAAGTAGTTGAGACTCATTAATCTTAAATCTTACTATAAATATAGACCCTATTAAAGTTTAGCACAGTAATATAACCTAATGAACAATAAAATAAGTCCTCCTTTTATATGGTCAGATATTGAATAAGTGAATGATAAAATGGGAAAAATTATGAGTAACGTGTTTCATTCTGAGAAAAAATTTTAGAGAGTTTTACATTGATTTGGAAATTCTTGTAAAAATCATATTGTCAGAGTTTAATGAAACTTTCAGGATTTATTCACAAATGAATGAAATTATTTTTGAAATTTTTTTTAGAAAATTTTGGTAAAAATATTTTTTTTTTTTTTTACATGTTACCCCTCCACTTAATTTCATGAAATTTTGAGAAATTAAATTTCAATCTCAAAATTTTATTTTTTTAATTAAAAGCAGGACTCCTTGGAGAATGTAAATCATCTTTTTTTTTCAAACCACTACTAATTTCCTGAAAATCTTCTCTGAATCATAATAAAAAATGCAATAAAACTATGACATTATTTAATTAGTAAAGCTTTTAATTATTTTTATAAATAAGATTTATTAAGGATACTATTGTCTTAAGAAAAAAAGTTTTTTTTGATGAATACTGAATTTTCACAAGAATTGTTTACATTTTTTTTTTTAATTTTAATTATAATAATTTATAATATATGAATCATTTAAAATTATGCAATACTTTAAAATCTGGTTAGGTGATATTGTTATTGAGTGAAAACTATATTTACTAATCAAAAATTGAAAAGCTTAATACAAAATATTTTGCACCAAGATTTTTATTTTATTTTTATTTTTTTTTAAATATTATGTAACGTGTCTCGGTTTAAAAGTATGGTCGACCATACATGACATTATCAGAAAATAAGAGCGATGACTATAGTAAATTTAAAGTCAACATTCCTTAAATTAGATTACAAGGAATATTTTCCAACATTTTTAAGATGACTGAATAGTTAAAAATTATATAAAAAAGGTGCTCATCCATCATTTTTTAAAATTATGTTCTAACAGATAAAGTCTTTGTAGAGCAACAATAATGATGTTGACATGTTTTATCAGCACTTGTTTGTGATTGACAAGTGACAAATGCATAACCACCACTAATGCTAACTTTAAAAATCCATTTCTCTGTTATTTTAAACTTAAAGTATATTTTTTTTCAAAACAGATAAATTATACTTTAAATCAGCTAATATTCCTCAAATAAAATTTTAGAAAAGTATATTTTATTTTTGGAAGATTTTTAAAACTGGGAATTAACTTTTGTTTACAAATGAGTAAAAAATGGCCAATTTTAAAGGAAAAGCGACAAAAAGTTGAGATTCTAATCAATATAATTTCTATTTGAATAATAGAGTATTTTGCTTACTGGAAAAAGTAAATTTAATCATTTAGCTTTCAATATAATAATAAGCTAAATGATTAAATTTACTTTTTCCAGTAAGCAAAATACTCTATTATTCAAATAGAAATTATATTGTTAGCTTTAAAGCTTAAAAAGAAAGCTTCAAGAATGCCTTTTCATTTTAAAAAAATTATTTTAAACTTTAGGTATTGAAAATTTAGTGGAGGTACTTACTTTTAATTAAACCATATTTGTATCAGCAGTAGTTTTCAGAAGAAAGGTGATATGACTCTGGATTATGAATGTATGTAAATTTATGATAGAGGATCCAAAAATCAGTGCATTTTAAATACATTTTTACCTTAAATTATTTTCTCTCTTAATCAAAACTTCATTCAAAGTTATGGTCAGAAATATTATAATGAGTAACTAATGCTAGAAGTGTATTGTTTTGTAAAAGATTCCTATATATTTCACCTGTGTATCTCTTGAGACATTTTTAATGATTTATTTATTAATAACATTTACTGGCCTGAATGTAAAAATGTCTTAAAATAATTGTCGGACTTTGTCCATTTCATAATGTGTGACGTCATTTGGATACGCTTTGAGCAGATATGAATGTACGCGAGAGATCCATGGAAAATTGTAATTTAAATACAGTAAAATCGACCTTGCTAACTGAACAATCCTCTGTGGCTCAATTGGTTAAGGCATGTCAGGCTATATGAAGGTTCCATATAGGAGGACGAATATTTTCTCTAAAAATTTCTGACATTCAGGCTGGTAAATGTTAATACTGTTTATTATAAACAGAGCATTTACTTAAATATTTGTATCTATAAAAAGAACGTATAAACGTAAAAATGTCTTAAAATACATATATGTATATATATATTTGGAACAATAAAAAAATATTAAAAAATAAAAATCTTCAGACGCACATGGACTCTCCCATCGGTTTCGGCATATGAGGATCTGACAGCTTAATTTTGTGCGATAATCTTAAGTGGCACTTAAGACCCGCTAGTGATTTACAAAGGAGGCCACATATGGTGCAAGAGTGAGCATTGTGGGATGAGATCACTGTTAGATTGGCTGACCTTTTAGATCTTGCTCTCACTTCTTGAAGATGATTCAGACACCCAGAATGAAAACTGCTGATCCCACTAAAACATATATATATATATATATATATATATATATATATATATATATATATATATAGCATAATTTTCCTATTCAGATATAAGATTTATTTAAAGTCAAAAATATACACTAAGATATACACTGACAATCATATTTAGGAATTACTTGTAACAGAAAAATGAATAGAAAACGAAATCTACAAATACACAAAAAGATAATTAAATGTTAACATTTATTTTAAAAGATAAAAAGAAATGCTGATAGGAAATAAATACAAACCTTCAACAACATCAATGACCACAAGACCAGCTAAAGTGGGCACTAATTCTTGTACAGCAGTGTGAACAGCAATGGCTCCACCCATACTACAATGAAAAGACATGTTATATACCAAAAAAAAGATAGCAATGTTTTTTTCATTTAAAATGCTTGAATTTAACACCAAAATATCCAAAAGCATTTTAGAAGCAATAGTTAAGCATAAAAAATGATATAATATAAATTACTTCTTTCCTAAAATACCTGATTTTAAACTATGAAATATCCAGAGTCAAATAACTAAATTCTGCTAGGTTGCAGGGAAACAAACTTGACAGGATTACTTACCTGTGTCCTATAAGGATGACTGGAGGAGCTTCATCTTCAAATAATGCTTTGATCACAGCACCAACATCACTGTAAATATTAACAGATAAACACTATCACAAGACTTTGATTAAATAGCAAATCCTCTCAATGTTTATATTTGGAATATTTTACTTTCTTTTTTTTTTTTCCATAATATTTTGCTAGTAATTCTTCAGCCTTCTTCATGTAATTTTCTCAGTGGAGTGTAAATTACTACAAATGACAAATAAACATACTGGAAAATGCAGCAACTAAAAGAATAAATATATATGATATAAAAAATAACCTTCATAAACTAATGTAGAAATAAACACTTTATGGAATACAAGAAAAAAATCTCAAAACAACACATTTACATATGCAATAACAGAACTAAACAAAGTTATCAAAAACAGAAATGAAAGGGATATTATTTCCAAAATTTTGAGTGACAGGCATAAAGTAACAAATAGAACACTAAGAATTAACGACAGTATATGTCTAGAAAACCAGATGTCAAAATGGCTACAATTCAAAGAAAAAAAGGGAAAGTTTAAGGAGCGAGTGAAAGTGGAGAAAAAAAAAAACAATGAAAAGGACAAAGAACCACAGCATTCTACATGTACGCACATGCGCTATTAAAAAAAATGTGCCAATGAAAAATGCATATAAAAAAAGAGAAATTGAGACTTATAAACAGTTAACTGCTGATACTCCCTGGTGAGTGGATGGAGTGATTCCCAGTGGGTTCATCCACAAAAATCTAGTCAGGATTCTGAAGGTAACATCAATCAGCTAAGTGACATACCTTTTACCTATATTGATTCTGTGTGTATGTGTGTGTGTATATATATATATATATATATATATATATATATAATGTAATGAAAAACAAACCACTTTAAGGTACCATTACGATAATTTATAAATTATCGTAATGGTACCTTAAAGTGGTTTGTTTTTCATTACATATTAGCTCTGTCCTCACATTGAGCTCTCAGGATTTCATCCTCTTTGGATTTACCAAGTTCCTTATAACTTAAATATATATATATATATATATATATATATATATATATATATAAAAGTGAACATAGAAGTCAACACTTAGAGGTGACAGTCTGTTTCATGCTATATGCAATCGTCAGGCCACATATGCTGTTATTTTTCTCGGCTATTTATATATATATATATATATATTTTATTTATTTATTAACGTAGCATGAAACAGACTGTCGCCTCTAAGTGTTGACTTCTATGTTCACTTTTATATTTACACACGCTATATCTGATATTGAGCACTATTCCATAAATATAGCACACCTTAAGACTATATATATATATTTTTAGAAACAGATATTTAAGTAAATGCTCTGTTTATAATAAACAGTATTAACAACATTTACTAGCCTGAGTGTTCAAGAAATTTCATAGAAAATGTTTTCCAACAGGAATCAAACCTGTATCCTACATGAAACCATCATATAGCCTGATTTGCTATATCACTTAGCTACAGAGGAAGCATCTGGTTAACAAGGTCTAATTACTGTTTTTAAACTACAAAAAATTTCCCATGATTTCTCTCAAATACTTGTATCTGCTTGAAGCATATCCTGACGTAAACAAAACTGGATGACGGTTCCATGTAGATTACAGGTTCAATTCCTGTCGGAGGACACATATTTTCTATGAAATTTCTCAGACATTCAGGCTGGTAAATGTTAATACTGTTTATTATAAAAAAACATTTACTTAAATATTTGTATCTAAAAAAAATAATGTATAAATAGAAAATATATTAAAATAACTGTTGGACTTAGTCCATTTCATAATATATGATGTCATATATATATATATATATATATATATATATATATATATATATATTGAATGTATTTAGGCAGTAAATGTTATTAAAGGCAGGCATTATGTCGATTAATTTTATTGATAAGACTTTTCCAAATTACAAATAATCTTTCTCAGATAAGGAGGAAATTCTACCAGAAATTGTCAAACAGTAAAAACAGATCCACATTATGATCCTCAAAGCAATACTCATACAACAAAAACAACCATCTCTAAATAACACAATTATAATTTAAGAGTCAGCATTTTCAAATGTGTGTATATATACACAAATCACTATGATGCTTTAACCATATTTCTTCTGAAATGAGCTTCTTGGACAATTTCCTCCTTAAGGAATATTTGTAATTTGGAAAAGTCAATCAATAAAATTGACACAAAATGTCTTTAAAAACATTTGCCTATATATATATATATATATATATATAAAGATAAAGAACAAATAGTAAACATTTATCAATCTAACATGTTTCTATTAAAGTTCCATCAGAGAATGAAATATGGAGAAAAGAAGACAGAAATTCTGGTATTTTTACTTTTGAGTTATTTGAATTTCATTGTTGAATCATGTTTCATGTGCATTCGACTTGTTGAACCAATGTTTGTATAATTTGTGATGTTCTGAATTCAAGGAGAGATGATGCACCCATTCATAGTTTCAAGAAATTAATGGATTTCAAGCCTAACTGAAAAATCATAAATATTGCTTTATGTATGTAAATTTATAATAAGAGTTTATCACAGTGCTGACTGCGACACTGACCACTTCCTGATTTCCTCAAAACACTCATCATTGTAGCAAGTCAGCTTTACTGAAACTACTCCATAGTCTCCTGAGTCTCTGCTGGAGAGAAAGCAAGGTTCCTCAGGACATGCATAATGCCATGATAATTACCTTAAGCATTGTTGAAAGTCTTTGTCAAGCAGTCTTAACTTGATACAAAGTCCTTGCTGATCACATCTACCCAGAATCCCAATGTGGATTTAGGGCTAAGAGGTCCATAGATTACATGATCTTCTCTTTATGTCAACTCTAGAAGAAATGTCATGAACAACAAATGCCACTGTATATTGCCTTTATCGATCTCTTAAAAGCATTTGACCTTGCTAGCAATGGTCTGTTTCACTTGCTAATGAAACTTGGCTGTTCCCCACAATTGCTGAGCATTATCATCTTCTTTCACAAACTGCAATGCTCTTCACAATTCAGAGTGATGTAAAACACAGATGCATTTTAGCACTGACTTTGACATCTTCCTTCCAAATTAATGAGTTTTGTATTCAGACAATCTAAAGAAGGTGTATATTTACACACAAGAAGCAATGGTAAACTGTTCTACTTGGTCTGCCTAAATGCAAAGACCAAGGTGCATACAGTCCTCACCAGAAAAATGTTGTTTGCTGTTGATGCAGCTCTGACCATGCACACTGAAACACAACCCCCAACAACTGATTAGTTATTTCAACCACATAAGAAATTTGAGTTGACTAATAACAAAAAAGTCAAGATGTTTCTGAATTTCCATCAATAACATGGTACTTGAAGTCACTGATCACTTCACATATCTAGGCTCTACCATCACCAACAACCTATTGCTTGACACGGAAATTGACAAACACAACACCAAAGCAGCAACAGGTTTGGTTTGTTTTATATCATATCAACCTCATTGGGTTATTTAATGCCGACACGATTTTTATTTTCCAAAAATGAATTGCTGCTAATATATTTTTTCAAAAATGCATTGCTGATAATAATTTTTTCTTCAAAAATTTATTTCTAGTATTCAAACCTATCTTTATACTTTCATAGTGTTTTGACCCAAATTTGGTGTCAACTATTTGCCCACAGCCAGGACCCTAACAGGGGCTACCATCCAAGGTCAGGGTAGACCTGCGAAAACCAGCCATTAAGAGGTGGTTCCACACTCCTCAAAACCTCCTGATTAGAAGACTTGCTGCTGGATGTAGGTTTTTCATATTACTCAGGACATGGATGTAGTTTATAGTAATACCCAAGACAGAGCAGCAACAGTGATGGCCAAATTGAGCAAGAGAGTATGGAACCTTGCACACCTAACTAAAGATAGATAAGATGCAGCAACAAAACCGGGTTATTATATAGCAGGCAGGAAAACTGGCTGGGTCATGAACATTGAATACCAAAAGACATCATGGATGTGAGCTGGCCATGACACCACCTGGTAGACTGTCCTGCAGCACATTTCAAGGATGTCTTCAAAAGGGACCCAAAACTCACAGGCATCAACTCTGATACCTGGGAACAGCTAGGAGAAGATCACTGTGGCTGGTGGCATGCTTTCCAAGGAGGAGTATGAAGGGTTAGAAAAAGCAAAATGAACCACTGGAAATCAGAAGCCAACACAAGAAGCAGAGATAGCAATCCCAGACTTTCATCCCACATTCCAGCATTGTGTCACACCTGCAGAAGAGACTGACATGCAAAAATTGGAGTTAAGCCACTCTGGATGCTGCTCACAAAAGAACTGAATTTTGACCAAACTGAGTGCTTAAATGGATGCCTACTATATATGAAGAAAAGAATGAAAGAGAGTTGTTAAAAGGCACTTGGCCAACATGACTAATCAGAAATTCAATTATCAGCAGAAATAGTCAACAGTAGACTTTGTCCAAGATAAAATTTTATCTGAAGGAGATTGGAAGATATTGGGGGAAAAAATAAAAATACTGCTAGTGGATTATGTAAAAAAAAAATATGTCATGGCTGACTGTGAAAGGATTTTTAAATATATATTTTCTGTATTTGTGACTGACAATGTAAAAGAAAAATTCTGCCAAGAAAACTTTGGTACACTGATTCTTATAACACTGAATTTTAATACTGCTTTGAATATACGCTCTTTTAGCGCTAGAGGGCGTCGTCAGTGATGTTCTAGAAAAGGATCACTGGGAAGTTTCGGGGCTTTCAAACATCATACTGACCTCACCAAATTGACCCCTTCAGAGCTGATCAGACTCTGAAACGCCCTCTAAAAAATGCTTGTTAACACTGACTTTTATAAATATACATTATCAGAAATTGAATGAAAAAAAAAAAAAAAATACAATTTAGGATGATATTAAAACAAAGAGAATAAAGTTACATGTTTTGAAGTTAGTTATATTAAACCATTAACATATTTTTAAATTTCTTCTATACAGATTTGATTCATTTTTTTTTGTTTTTTTTACCAATTTTATCAACCCTTCGTAGATTATTTAGAGCCAAAAACATATTTTTGTATTATAAGAATAATTCTTTTTTTTTTGCGAGGAAATATTGCATTAACAATTTTTTGGAGATAACAATGATTTTTCTAGTTACAAGTCCTACTATCTAACTCAGTGGTTCCCAACTGATTTTGGGCCATGCCCCTCTCTGCTATTTCTAAAATTCTGCAAACCCCACTGCCGTAATATTTAATTCTTACATATTCAAAATTTTACTGCAATTCATGTGAAGGAAACAAAAAGGCCATTAACTTGTTCCCTAAACAAGCCTCCAAAAAACCATGGCGTTCATGATAAAGACAAGTATGCCAATCACACATGTACATACATACACAAAATATTTTTATGTATGCATACTTTACATTCATTGTATGTATAAACATACATTAACACTCTTACTCAGACTTACTAGAAAACAATTTACTGTTAATAACTCATTCTCAAATTGCCCCCCCCCCATTCTCTTGGTATATTAAGCCGAAGAGTACACATGCCACTCCAAAATTTTACCATGCACCTCACGTTGGGAATCATTGACTTAATTCATAGCCAAAGGGAGGAGATGGATTCATACCAGTAAGTAAATGTAACTGATATAATGGAATATGCATACACCTGAGTTCCCCCTCACTGAATTATGATTGGCTGGTGTCCGTCATAAATACAGATGGACGTATAGGCACGACAGAGTTTAAGTCTATGACGACGCTCATTGGACTATGCCATTGACTATCCTATTGGTCTACACTTATTACCTGCGACGATCCGATCAAATATATCCCTTTCTGGGACATCAGTAACAAACCAGACTGGAATTTCAACTCTACTCTCCAATTTCTTATACTGAGCACTATCCATTCCACCACCTGCACATCCTCTTCCATAAAGAATCTGATGCATATAAGTTTGTCAGAATGAGTTTCTAATTTTTTCTAATATTCATGTATTATAAATTATTTATTACATTCAATACAAATAGATATATAAATTAGGAAAGAAAGTCTTACCTAGACAGTATTTCAGCAGAAAGATCATTATTACTGTCAGTGGAAGTATCGCCTGGAAGCATAACAGCAGAATATCATACCATGCATAAAATTCATTTGTTAGTTCCAAGATTAAAATTGGCTTCACAATAAGATATACACCAACACAAATGGACTTAGGAAAATGGTAAACTGTTTAAAGATTAACTACATGGTCTTAAGAATCAAAGAAAAATTTGCTTTAACATAATTGACACGAAAATAAGTGGCCAAGTAAAGATACTGTCTGTTGAGAAGAGTCATTATCATTCCAATATTTGTTCAAGACCAATTGAATTAATTGTTAGTTATATTGAAGGATGAATCAGCAAAAAAATATTCTGCTAATGAAATAAGTAACAAGTTCAGTAGATAAATCATTTCTGGAATGAGACCAAAGTAACATTTTCTAATTTTCCATTATAAGATTAAATAAACACTTATTTCCCTTCTAGACAAAACGTCTACATAAAGTACTTTATTGTTAACAAGGTTAGTTACTCAATTTATCTGTAACAATAATTTTCTATACAAAAATATTAAAGTATGGAAATTCTTGAACAATTGACTTCCACTTAACACATATACTGAGAGTTTATTACAGTTAATAAAAAATAATAAACAATTATGATGTACAAAAAAAAAAAAAGTTTTACAATAAGTGTTTTCAATAAAATAAAAATAAAAACCAGCCAGCTAAGATCTGAACTTATGATGCCTACATATTGTTTCATAACTTGGTTAACCTCATAAAATGTGATTAGAAGCTTGTTAACCTCTACAACAATTTATGCAAAATCAAAACAAGCATAAAATGAAAATCAGGAGAGTAAAGAAAGAACATAATTACCATGCCCACGTAGGTCCACAGCTATGCAGCGACAATGGACTAATTCACATAGATGTGACTAAAAGAAAATTCAGAAATTTATATTAAAAAAAAAAAAAAAAAAAAAAAAAAAAAATTAATACTATCATGATATATGTATATATATTTTGTAAATAAAAAAATTGAGGCTTATGCTTGGAAAGATGACATTTCCCAGTGTCATATGCTTGTACTGCTTAAAGGTAGAACTTTAAAAAAATTATATAGAATATGAATGAATACAATCATGACCTAGTATGTACTGGTAAGAATTTTTGATTACATATTTTTTTCAAGGGTAAAAGAAAACTTAAGACTGACCATGAGATTAAAATTATTATTTTTTTTTTTCATTTCTTATGACTTATAAGTTTTAACACCTGAGAAGTGATGAAATGCATTCAACTACAACTTGGATTATCATACAAGTATCAGATTTCTTTAATAATTCATTTTAAGAATTAAAAAGACAATGTTATATCAATGTAGCATCAGTAAGGGAATATGGATTTGATATGTAATACTTCCATTTTGTCAATGGCTACTGAAAAAGACAGACACAATATATAAAGTAATATTATAATAATATTATATATGGAGTTTATAAGCTTTGTTCTTTTTTACTTTGTTATTTTTGATGCAAACAAAACCAGTATCATTAAAGTTAATTAAATAGTAGACAGATGAAAAAAAGATGCATTGCAAAATGAACTGGTCATATTTAGTAAGAATCTAACAATATGCCAACTATTAGGTTGGTGCAAAAATAATGACGGTTTTTGACGTATTTTTTAACGTCAAAAACCGTCATTATTTTTGCAACAACCTAATATTTGCAATGTCAGCAGTATATATCATCAGTCAAAAATACTAAGCTAACAACATTATTACTTACCGAGAGCAGAGCCCATGACAAAGCTGAATAACCACCACCATGTAAGAAAAATATAACTGGTCCTTCTGTTCCACATTCATAAACTCTGAAAGTCTACATTAATCTTAAGAACAATAACAAAAAATTAAAAAAAGCAGAAGTCAATATTTTGGCAGGATTAAAAAAAGAAAGAAAGTATAAGCTAAACTCCAGATGTGAAAAGTAGAAGTGAGTAGCGAGTTAATCTAATTTCTGCTGCACTCAGCTCAATGACTTGATAGCAGAGGATGTCACTGACATGCCACAATAGTTGACAATGAAGAGTGTAAGTGAGAATTTAAGCAAACCAGCCTCAAACAATTAAAAGACAAGAGGAGTAAAAAGCTGTTATTGTCTATCATGGTATTATAAACAATGTTGAAAAAGAAAGGAATGTATGGGTAAGAAAAAAGAAAAAAAAAAAAGGATAGTTATTTCTGTATGAAAGATTTCTGTTCTGGGCATCCTTTCCTTTTCTCTCAAATTTTCATCAAAATATTTCAATTTAATTCTAAAACACGCAGCTTCTTTTTATTAGATGATTTTAAAAAGATTTTTACAGCATTTACTTTATATGCATGTGTGTGCATATAACAATAAAAATTTACACACCATATATTTTGGTATCTGTCTATATTTCTGAGATGAGGTATTATGTACATTATTTACATCATTCAGACTATTGTCCTCATATTTGTCGCCATATTTATTACGTTTCGGCCGTAATACACTCCGGCCTTCATCAGGTGGTTGGAATGTCACACTGAACCCTTTATTTCGCTCACTGGGGTAGACTGTTCTAGTTCCAGGTGCCACAGGACACATGGCATAGTGGATAAAGGCATTAGTTAGATCCAGTGACAGGACCCAAAGAGTGTGAGTTCAATACCCGGTTAAGGCAGTGCGAACTTTCAGAGGGAAATTAACAGAAGATAACTAACATCCATTAAACATAGAACGTGGAACTACAACAGTCTACCCCAATGAGCGAAATAAAGGGTTCAGTTCGACATTCCAACCACCTGAGGAAGGCCAGAGCATACAATGGCCGAAACATTGTAATAAATATGGTGACAAAGATGAGGACAATAGTCCTGAATAATGTAAATAATGACCATATATTTTATTCTTTTAGCATATCAAGATTCATGCAGGCAAGATATACAGTGATAATTATACTGACATTTTCTTCTGGAAAATACACATTTCCAGTTTCATGTAATTTATATATTATCTACTTTACTTAAAAAACTAATTCTATAAATTACTGCAGTATGTAAAGCCTCAAAAGGATACACTGTATTCGCCAACTTGCACATCATGTTTCTTATGAAAATATGTGTCCCAGTAAACTGGAGTATAATCTCGTCTTCTCACCTGTAATCCACGTTGATTACTCCTGAAAGAAAAGGTGTCAATGAAATTTTACAATCCAAAAATTATCTATTTTTTTTTTTTTTTTTTTTTTTTAAAGAGGAATTTTATTTGAAGAAATCAAAGATATACATGTTTCTCATAAACTGAAATAACTGTCAAATTACATTCCTAAGTAAAGTTCCTTTTTCTGTATCTGCCACACTCTTCTTCTATATGCCATATCCCTTCAGGGCATAAGCGATCATGGCTCTTCACAATTTCCTGTCTTTCATAGCTCTTAATAAATTTTCTTGTTATTTTACCTAAGCTTTGTTCCATCATACATTTACTCAAGATTGTTTTTCTCTGTCCCTCTGGTCTTCAATCTGTCCTGTGAGTATGATTTTCCAAGCCCTCTTTCCTCATTATGTGCCATAAAAATTTCAACTCTTTCTTCCTGATGTTAAGTTTCCTTTTTGTTTCCATTTTCTCTAAAACTTCATCATTGCTCACAGGTTTGGTTCAAGATATTCTCAGTATCCTTCTGCAGAACCACATTTCTGTTGCTTCAAGTCTTTTTTCATCTGTGAGGAAATTGTACAGTATTCACTGGCATACAGGAGGACTAATATCATGTAACAGTTCAGTCTACACTAAGAGGATACAAGTAATTAATCTTTGTGTTTTAAGGTTTTATCTGTAGAAAAATCTCTTAGGAATTAGAATTACATTTATTTCCAGTAAGTCATCTTTAGATTTATAAAAAAAGGTTAAAAAATTTTGTAATAAAGTACCCAGTAAGGTAATATTAAGTGTTTCTTTATAAGGAAATATTTGGCATTTATTGGCCAAGTAATTAGTGTTACCATCATTTGAAATTTATAAAATCTTTCTATTAAAACAATTTCCCAGGAAAATAAGTTTCTCATGTTCATTGTTATCGCTCTTCTGGTATTGATGGGGGCTTCTTTCCTAAACTTCTATTTGAAGGAGTGTGGAATGTCAACATCTTGATTATGCCATTACTTTCTCATGGAGTTACATGTGACATCTATTTTAGCTCTTGCTGTTGTTGAAAGTTCTAAAGTGATATAGTTTCTGTTATTTGGTACAGTTCTTTGTGTGTGATTCTGTAGCACCAATCCACAAGGTTTGTAGAAGAATGGTCTTCACTAAGAGCAACAAGCTTCACTTGTTCAAAGTCATTTTTAAATCATTTGTACACAACTGACAATTTAGATATTTCTAAATAAGTTTGGCACCATGCATGACATCCGTATGAAAGTCTCAATCTTACAAGACTACTGAAAAATATGACTCAAATTTTTAGGTTAATGTTTTGGTTTTGTGGCAACTTGCACTGTTGAGTAAAATTAGCTATAGTGAAGCATATTCTATGTTCAATTTCATTATCTCCGATACTAAATTTGTTATAACTGGCAGGAATCACAAAGAGAGAGATGTTATTTAACATGGTTATTTACAAAGTGTAAATTAGTTTTGATATGAAGTAGCCATTGAGAACAGTTGTGCATGTGGTGTAATGGATTGCAGCTCAGAATGTGAAATCAAAGAGCTGAGTTTAATTCCAGTTGAGTTTGTTCACTTATGTGCAAATACCTTTGAAAAATGAATTCATCTCTTCTCCCTCCAGCTATGGGTTAAATAGCAGAACAAACTAGTTTGACTTTGTTGGCAACCAGTCTAGATGATAGTGATTAAATAAAATCACCTGTCTCCCAGCAAGGGTGGGCCACCTGTGGGGATGCATTCATGCAGGATAATACACTGACTGAAATTCTTCTGCCACAGACTGAGAAAGCATTTAATCAAACCTAGTGAGAACCAAATTCACTGCTCAATAGTAACAATATTAATGACTGGGTCATTAACCATTACATCATGATGAGACAATCAAGAGGAGGTATTTATGATTTAAAATAGCAGATATAAACAAACAGTACTATTTCCAGTTATTTTTATTTCATTCCTTTGAGAATGAAGCAAAAGCAAATAATTGCGGTGAGGGGGGATTCGCAATTATTCAAGAAAGCCTGAAAATTTTAATGCAAATTAATTCATTTAACAAACAACTCTTAATATATTTAAATTTTAAAGATTGTAAAGATACACAAATTAAAATTACAGTAAAAGCTTCATTTAACGTCTTCAGCTTAAGGAAATTAAAGAACCACTTGTGAATTACATGGTCATAACAAACTTACTTTTTATTTTTACTGGATGATGTTAGATAAGTGCTAGAACAAATTATCATGTTAAATTACTAGCTTGTCAGTTAGAAATTAAAAATCTTGCCAATTTCTGTTATTTTTAAAGAGTTTTCACTATAAATAACAAACCCTTTTGCAACTGTGTGTGTGCATGTGAGAGACACATCTCAATGTTTCAGGTTGTTTAGTGTGTAGCCAAGATCACTTGCATATTGTAAATGATTAGTCTCAGTGACCCACGGGTGAGTGCACTGAAAAAAAAAAAAAAAAAAAAAAAAAAAATTTGTTTTGAAAGGACAAATGTAGTTATGTGTGCATGTGGTTTGAACTTAATCTCTTCAGATACATACTTGTTCAAACTGATACTTTTTTTTTTTGTGCTTATCATCGTTAAATTTATTTATTGGGTACTTTTTAGATTTCAAATGTCTTTTGTAAATCTTGTTTTAATAAGGGTTTACATGTTTTTCTTTTATTCACATTCCTGTTTTTTCTAAGCCTCAGTTATAAGTGCAAATTAAATTACAGTGCAGAGTACATCTACAGCGCAACTTATAAAAACCCTCCCGATATGAGCAAGGAAAATATTTATTATTGTTTTATTTAATATTTTATGCAGTTTCACGTTACATTGGTCATTTGCATGCTGTCTTAGATTGAACAAAATGATGCTTATTAACAGATCACCACAGATCCACAGAACATGTTTCTTCATTGGATTTTAAAAATTGAGATTTTACTATTAAAAATTTTATGAACTTAAGAAATTTGCATCTACTTTGATATTTTGTATCTTAAAAACACAAGAATAAAAATCTGGAAAAGTTATTTCCCTATCTATGCCAGTGGTTGGTGTTCAACCCTAGGTGAAACTAAGATTTCAAATGCCCTGCTCACTTTGTAAGACTGGCCTCACACAATCTTCCTCAACCAATTTTCCCTAAGCCTTGAGGTAATCTGCCTTTTTTCTTTTTTTTTTTTTAAATGCTATATCTCTTTCTGGATGAAAATCCAGACTCCTTTTATTATCTGTCAAATACTATCATTTCTTGGGAAAGATAGTGGAGTAGTTTCCCTGTTACTTTCTCTAAGGTTTTGCATTCTCTCCTGAATTGGTTGCCACCAGCTAAAGAGCCCAATCTACCTGGCTATCCAAACATAGATGGCAGGAGAAAAGACAGATTCATGCCTTTCCAAAGAATATTCATACACAATTGAAGGCAGCAGACGAGGCAAAATCTGAACTTGACTCATTAATTTCACTTTCATTGTCAATAAGTGTCACATAATCAACATACCTAAGAGAGGTAATCTTAGAGAAGATACGTGGAAAAATAAGTGAAATTACCCGCATGTGTTGGGTTGCAGTCAGATGTAGGAGGTGGAGTGTTTGCCATGGCTTGTTTTTCAAAGCAAGACTGCTCCAAGCACTGTCTTTTGTAATCTTTTTACTGGAGGCCTGCCTTCCCTCTCTTCTCATCTTTTTTTTTTGTGAGAGGGACTTTATGCAAACAGAGTCGTTTCACAGGACCTCTTCTTCATTCATTATTAATTGATCCCTGAGTGATTTTTGGGCTGTGAGACTAGGCAGTGTTTTGTAATACTTATTGTACTGGACCGGCTTCTGATTTACCCTTTGGGTTGGAAAGAATTTTCGACAGATAAAAAGGCAAGTTTGGCCAGATTGTCACTAACCTTTTGAGTCCTTTGACAATATAACTAACTAAAACATGAAACTGAGACGGAGAGACAGGTACAAAGAGTTTTTTTTGTTTTTGTTTTTTTAAAGCCATTTTCAAAACAAAGACAAGTAAAACATCATATTCTAAAAAAAAAAAAAATCTAATTAAGTTCATAACTTACTCAACTATATTCACTTTTGCACTAATGTTCTTAGGAAAGACATGAATCCACTACTTCTCTCCCAGCTATGGGTTAAATAGCAAGGAAAACTGACTGGACTCTAGCTTTAGATAGCAGCCAATTACGAAAAATAGAAAGGACTATTTAGACCGTGGAGAAGATAACGAGAAACCACTCCACTAAAGTCATGCCAATTCACGGACAATAAAGAAAAATGAACCTGTGGAGGACCGTGATCACCTATGTACTGAAGTGACATAAAATTAAAAAAAAATTAAAAAAATGAAGGTTTTCAAACTTGTTTTGATTTTTCCGCGGCTTTTAATGACATTGTTTTTCGGGTGTCTCATATTGCAATACATTATTTTTTAGAGTAAAAAAAAAAAAAATCTTCTCCAATTGAATGAAAAAAATAAAACAAAAAATGTAAATAATTCATGAAACTAAGAAAATAACAAACGATAAAAAAAAAAAAAACACCTTTTAATTTCCCGTTACCTGATGAAGAAAACCCACTGACTTTTTAACTACTCCACCAAAATTCAAAATTTAAATATTTTTATTTAAAATAATAATTTTTTCTTTAATACATTTGTAAGTGATTTTTTTTTTTGACTAGATTTTAAAAAAAATCAAATTATGCTTTTAAAAAGTCTTGGTAAAGAATAATTTTAAAAAATCTTAAAAAACGGTAAACAGAAACACTCTTTAAAAGCTTTCTTTTTATTTTATATATTTATTTTTTATATCCCGAATTTCAAATAAACTGAAATAAGAATAAATAGTACTTTTTTTTTGCTTAGGGAAATATTACATTTGATTCAAATAAAAGAAAAAAAAAAATTGAAAATAACAATTTTTTAAGCTAACATACCCAGACGAAGGCGCTGGCGGGGGCATATGAGGAAGTCGGCTCGCTAGGACTTGTTTCCTCATTATTTCAATCGATAAATTTATCGGATTTTTTAAGGAAAAAAATTCTTTCCTTCTGTGAAAGTTGTTATTTTTTTATTTTATTTTTTTATTACTGCGAAGAGACGACAGCAGACATCTTGGTACGGACGCGCTGCTAACCCGACCAGCCAATGACGCAGAGCCAGCATTTAGCAAGCATTACCGCAACAGTAGTTTCGTATCTTTCTTTGATAAACGGTGATAGAAATTTGAAAAAGTAAAAATTATTGTCGGAAAATAGAGTGGATTTTCACTTTGAAAATTTCGATTTGTGTATTTTATTTTATCAAATTATCGCCAATATTTTTTCGTCTAAAAACTCAAAAGTTTGTGTATCTCTTAGGGTTGCCAACTAAAATGAAAATGCGGAGGAGAGGAAGAGGTCTAAGGTTTTCCAACAAAGGGGCCGCGGACGTTTTAAGCATGGTCCCGCGGATTCCCAACTATGAAGCCATGGACAAAGCTGAATGAAATCAGTTGGTTATTTGGTCATTGTTCGGTCTGAGGATACCCTTAGATAGAAATAATTCCCAAGCCTATGGAAGGAGTCAATCATATGCCTAGTCTTCAAGAACGCAGGTGAGCGATCTTTCCCCACCCAGTATAGAACCATCAATCTCCACAGTATCTTCCGCAAGCTTTTTGAGGCTATAATCAAGGACCCTGAACTACCACCAATCATGATAAATAGATGTCCCCCTCAAGGTGGCACTGTGCCTTGAGAGACTATTCGGCCTCAAACTCAAACCTGATCTCATAAATGGAACTTCTATATACGATCCATCACTAAAGATGCAGGTAAAATTGTCAGCTTCTTGTACTACTCCAGTAAGTACTTGACACCTCATGTTATCCTCTACCTTCACGAGAGCCAGAGCAACCCAAAAATGGAGTACTATTGACATAATTGGGCTGGAGCTGCCCTGTCCTCCCTTTCCAATCTCGATACAGTTCAAATATCTCCGAATCCTTGTGAGTGACACATTTTCTATCCTCCAACCTCGCTCTCACAGGTGGGATGTGGCAAGCCTCTCACAGCTCTATTGGAAAATGGTTGGACAAACTACATTCCTTGGTTCTGCCAGGTCTAACCTTAATGATTAGGACCTGCTGTGCCACCCACATTGTAGCAAACCACCCACATTCCCTCTGTATTCCATTGGTGAGAAGTAAGTTCCACTTGAACAGCTTCTTCTCACAAAACACTGCTCTGTGGAACAGACTCCTAAGAGGATGTTTCCCCAATCATTGCAATCTGAACCTGTTATCTACTGTTATCTTCACCTCCTATACATATAAATTGCCCCTCTACCTCGGCTGGGTACAGGGTGAACTTTACTGTTTAAAAAAAAATATATATATGAAATTTTTAAGATGAATCATCACTTTTCAAAATTCAGGACAGAAATGTGTCCCACATTAACTGATGCGGAATAGATCTTTCAGCATCAAAATAGTGGACAATTCCTTTTTGGGGATTGGTTGGTAACCTTAGTGTATCTCCTCTAGAAACTCTGAAAATTAAAGTTGTGTGTGTGTACAAATATTCTTTGACCTCAGATACAGTTTTATCATTTATATCTAGCAGCATGTGTCTTATAGTGATTTTCTAAGCGTAGCTTAGATGTGTCACAAAGCTGAAAGTAGGAGGCACCCAGTGAGGATCTAACTCACTACTCAGTCGTAATTGTTCTAGCGAGACAAGCTTGCTATTACACCACCTCAAGGTGATCAACAGCATGTGTCTTATATGTTACCCAACCTAGTAGTTTTTGCTTAATTGTAACTAATTTGTATATTCAGTTTTAAAAGCAAATTTTTTAAAATGAAGGTTTTGATCTTTGCTTTTAACTTGTTTTTTTGTGTTTTTTTTATTTATTAATCATTTTACCCCAAGTAAGATGATAATGTCCCTAGCACATAGGAGGTTGCAAAGAGTGAAAGAGAATGAAAAGACTTTATTGATGAGAAGTGAGGAAAAGGACAATAAAGGAATAGGATTCAGGAAGACAGAAGATGGTGATTGATGTATTTAAATATTTGAAGATTGTATGTGATAGGGAAGCAAGAAATAAGAAAAAAAGTTAATTTTAAAGAAAAAAAAATTCTTTTGACATTAAAACAGATTATCTTAACTAGAATACATTCACCAAACAATGTTGACAAAGACAAAATAAAGCAGCATAGACAACCAAAGAACAGATTTCAAAAAGATAGAAAGAAGTACTGACCAAAGTTAGGAATTTCCAAGCTAAGTAAATGGTGGTCAGGTACAAATCAACATTCTTCTAGAGATAAGCTGGAACAAACAAATTCCCACAAAATTCTTTCTTTCTTTTTTTTTTTTTTTTTTAAAATATTTTTAAGTTTAGCATTATCTGGGAAAAAGTCTGATTTGTGAAATACTCAGTGAAAATAAAACAGATTAGTGGCTTCACAGAGCAACATTTTTGCAAAACATGACAAATGCTGTTAGAATTACTGAAATGCTAAAATTGATTTGCTCAATATGGTAACAAGATCAAATTTACTGGTATCATGTTGGAATTTAAAAGAAATTTGATGCTAACTTAGCTATCATTATACCAATCAATAACACTGGTGAATATATATTTAGTTTAGTATATATTTTTAATTTTAATTATTGAAAAAAAATTAAAAAAAGACTCAAAAGACATTTCAGTGATTTAAGTGTCGAAACTCCAATTCTTTAACTCAAACAAAAGTGCTCACTTTGACAACCACAGCTAATATGACAAAAATAGAACTTAATTTTATCCAGCTTCAAGCACCCACTTCTGCAATACCATCCAAAAATATCAGGGTCATAAACTATCTTTTCTGACCAATCATGGCTGTCAGACAATTTCTGTGACCACGTCAATTCTTATATTTGGCTGCCTAACTCCCCAGACTGCTACCCCCTTGATTATTATGTATGGGGCACAGTTGAGTGAGAGACTAACAAAACTCCTTATAATACCAAAGATAAACTGAAGGCATGGATTATGGCAGCATTCACCACTTAAACAAGGAGACTGTCCAAAAGAGTTACAGGAAATTCTGAAGTCGTCTAGAAGCAGTGATTGAAGCCAATGGCAATTTTATTGAATAAATTTTACTCTTTAGTATTTCAAGATATTTTTTGTGTAATTTTGGTAAACATTTCTGTTAAAATGAGAGGTCAGTGTTATTTTCATTTTTGTATAATCTAGAAGTCAATTTATCCATCGCACTCTGTATGCATGTTGATTTTCTCCTACAAATCTATCTTACTCGACAACATATACGTGTTGATTTTCTCCAAGTGTTTATCTCAACTGCTACCTTTTGTTATACTCTGAATGAACTCTCAGTCTGATATATAACACCTTGGAATGAGCAAACAACCAGACATTGTAAATCATCGGAAATAAAGAAAACTTCCACTTATCTCAACAATGTCTTATCTCCATTTGTTATACTGTTTTGTCACTTTTACTTTTTTTTTCTTTCTTGTTAATGGTAAGGTTGCTATTACAAATCAAATCAACCAATTTTTTCTACTTTTCAAAATAAAAGTTTACAATGGGAAATGCAATTTCTAACCAATTAACAGATTTTATTTTTAATCCAATATTATTTATTCTTGAAATGGACCTCCAATCGGTTGTTAACTGGGGCAACAATTGGATGGTCAAATTTAACGCCTCAAAAACTAAACTACTCTCCATCAACCACCATAGAGATCCTTACCTGCCCCCATTAGAATATCTGATAGTCAACTTCTTGAGAGCGACTCCCTGCGTCTGCTCGGTCTCACGTTGACTGCTGACCTGAGATGGAACAAATACATTGAGTCAATTGCATCGTCCACCGCGAGGAAAGTTGGCTCTCTGTGCCGCACCAGGAAATTTTTCTCCCCTGAATCGATAATTCAAATATACAAAACGACCATTCGCCCTTGCATGGAGTATTGCTGCCATATATGGTGTGGGGCACCTTTTGTTTACCTCGGAGTTCTTGACAAGATCCAGAGACGGATATGTAATGTGATTGGCCCTGTTCTGGCGTCTCGCCTGCAGCCAGTATCTCACAGACGCACTGTCGCCTCTCTCTGTCTCTTCTACAAATGCTTTCATGGCAATTGCTCCGATGAGCTGCTTTCCCTGGTCCCCAGTCTCCATGAATACAAGTGCCTTATGAGGCTGGCATCCCCCTCTCACCCTTACACTGTAGAAACTTTATAATGTAGCCATCTCTTCTACTCCAATAGCTTCATACCTCGCACCTCTCGCCTGTGGAACACCCTTCCCAATTACTGTTTCCCTGATAGCTATAATCTCCAACTATTCAAATGTAATGTCAATCGACATCTCCAGTTACCTTGATCTACACACTATCATTCCCTTCATCCTTTCTTCTATCACTCCTATCTGCTCTTGCTACAAATCTTCTGCAACCCCCCTGCATCCTAGTGGCTTCATGCCTTGCTCGGGGCGCTAAGCTTAAAAAAAAAAATAAAAAAGTAAAAATTATATTTTAGTGGATACATATATTTGAATAGATTCTCTCTTTTTTTTTTAAATGTGTATTACATTATATCATTCTGTACAAGAGAATATCTCAGTAAGGAAAAAATGCTTCTCTCAGGGTTCAAACATGCATCCCAATTTATAGGAGAAACCACTGACTTATCTGGTGTGCATTACAAGCCATCTGTGGCCGAGCACAGAAGATGTAATTAACGCTGTTTAAAAAAACAGGGCATTTGAGTATCCATTAAAATATAAAGTTTATACAATAAAAAAAATATGCAATACAATGATGATGAGCAGACTTCACCCACTCGATATTGCTTCACAAAGTAAGATATATTCATTACTTGAAATTTTTGAAACAAAAATTTTAAATGAACATTTCATTCATAAATTGGCTTGTTATATCTCAAGAAAGATTTAGAAATAGATGCCAACTTGTTGAAGGCCAAGTAAAATGTAAATTTCAAGCACTTTTCTGCACTATATAAGACAATATTCCTAAACAGAAAATGAGATATGAAAATCAAAACAATCCTCAAATAAGGGAACAATAATGAAGAACAGTTAATTAACGAAATATCTTACATTCTTAAGATTGTGGCTGCCAAAAATGAATCCTAGTAGGACTTCTAATTCTCTCTGCTTCAGTGTATGGATTGAATAAGTCACGTGTTCTTGATTTTGCAGTTTGAAAGCAAAACTTTGGAACAATATTGGTGTTCAGCAATGGACATGTTTCCAAGACTGTGAAAAAGAACTAACTGTACTCATCCCATTCACGATGACATACTTATGCGAGTCTGGATTTCATGCCCTTTTGTCAATCAAGACAAAATCTAGAAATCGCTTGGGTGCACAGGCTGACATGTGGATTGCTATCAGCAACAAAGTGCAATGATTTGAAGGAAGACTCTTAAGCAATAAACAGGAACAAAAGAGTCATTAAATTTAAATTGGCTTATGAACATTTTAACGTTCGTTCTTTAATTTTTTTAAAGAAATTTTATGCATGGATGAAAATTTAATTTTTATGTAGGGTTTATGTAACTTTTAATTTGTTTTAATATTTTTTCTTTTTTATAAGTTTCATTTTTGTTTATATATTATTAAAAATTGATTATACAAATTTGTTTTGGTTACTTTCACCTTTATTCTTAAATAATGTATTACTTTAAGGGGTGTGAGAATATATTAAAATTGGGGGGTGGGGGCAGGGCATAGAAAAGTTGGTAACCATTACCAGGACCATAATGATTTAACTTAGGTAACTCCATGAAATCGCTAAAAAAATAGCATAGCATGATAAAAAAAAGACACCGAACTTGACGAAAACAAAATTTTATCGTTTAAATGTTCATGTTATTATAAAGAGGAAAGACCAAAGATTTTTTTAATTATTTTTTAAAATTTTTCTTTCTTTTTAGAACATTCTAAATTTTGATTAAGAAAACCTTGTTTCTCTTTGTATCATTGGAACTAGTAAAATAACAGACAATTTTTAGCACGTTTTTTTTATGACACATTAATTTGGAAAATCTTGCAAAAATAAAAATAATTGTCAGATGTTAATGAAACTTTCAAAAACTATTCACAGATGATCGAAATTATTATAAATAAGTTTTTTTTTTATTAAAGTCATGGCAGAAATATTTTTTTTTATATTTCTTACCCTGCCCCATAACTAATTTTATGAAAGCTAGAAATTCGATCACATCGGGTTTAGTGATTACAATAGTTAAAAGCACAAGGCTTTGAGGAATGCAAATCATGTTTTTTTTTTTTTTTAATTGGATCTGCACTACCTGAAAATCAGCTCTGAATTGTAACATACAAAACTCAATAAAACAAATATATTATTTAATTTCAAATGCTTTTAGTTGCTTTTAATTGTTTTTATGAATATGGACAATATTTTCTGAAAGCAAAAAACATTTTCAAATAAAAAATGAATTTTTAATACAATTATTTGTTATTTCTTCAATTACAATAGATTTTTACATTTAAGTTGTTAAAATATTATAAAATTAGTTAAAAGCTGCATCAGGTTTCCTAAATGTCTTTATGAGATAGATCTTTTTTTAGCGCGTTGTAAATTGTATCATTTTGACTAATCAGAAGACCTGCAGTAATTAAGAAATCTAATTTTGTGTTTATAATAGGGCTGTAATTATAAAGTACGGAAGACCAACCAGAATACAATTAAGTTGCTTTATTTGAGTTAAGCATTGTTCTCCACTGTTAAGGCCTTTACTTTTGCGGAACACGTGTGGAGAAGTTAATTTGATTTTTCAATTTCAACTGAGAAGGGTACCTACAAGTATCAGTATCATCTTATGAAATTTATATGATGATATTTTTATATTAATCTCAGTTATGATATTTTTCCATAAATGATATATCAAAATTAATAATAAAATGAATGGAAATACAAATAACACAGTAAAATGTAATAAATGTACATAAAATTATAGTATTTTATGTACAGTTCTGATAAAATTTCATAAGAAAAGTACCTATAAATTAATTAGATACCTTTCTTATGAAATATGAAATTTAATCTCACTCTTAACAGTCTTATTTTAATTTCTTTATAATATATTTTATATAAAGCATTGTAAATGTAAAGGTGAAAGCTAAGTACAAAAAAAAAAAAAAATTAGAGCACTGAAAGTTTTCCTTAAAAGTAACGAGGTAAATAATTTGTTCACTTAAATCTAAATAACTTAACTTTTCAGCTTACATGGAACAAATTATGACCACGTAAATCCGTCAATACGTCATTTGTCACCTGTCAAGTGACGCGAAAGGTCACTTAATAGGTGCTTGACTGCTTTGGTTTATTTTCAAATTACATCTTTTCGGCGCAGAAGCTAAGTCAACTTTGGTTCAAAATATTTTAAATAAACACTATAATTTCTAATTTTCTTAAAATAAGTTTTGAAAAAAATGATAATTGATTTTTAAAAGAAATTCAAAGTGAGATTTTCATCTTTATTATAAAATGGAAAAAAATGGATGCCATAATCGATTAGCTGTCAATTTTGCTGACTCAAAAAATGAGATTTTTAACAAAAATTTCGGACGTGCTTGGAACGATTAAAGAATGTAAAAAAATACCCCAAAAATACTTTGATCTTTCCTCTTAATAATAACATGAACATTTAGACGAGAAAATTTTGTTTTCATCAAGTTTGGTATCTTTTTTATCATGCTATGCTCTTTTTTAGCGATCTCATGGAGGTACCTAATTTAACTGTCTTAACTTTTTGGTGATCAGACTAATCAGTAGCTGTGACTTTCTAATATGAGGATACCAGGCTGGCAGTTTGATGGCTTCTGCTTCTGACTGGTCATTAGGAGCTAAAACTCTTTGGTGGTACTTAGGCTGCTCTGATCAACAGTTGCATAATATTAAGGGATTTGAAGTGTCATGTCTTGCATAGGTAAGTGTCCATGCATGTATTTCTGGTGGACAACACTGAGGACACATTATGCTCTGTTCTCAGCCACAATCTGGCTAGTTTGTATAGCCATGGACGACAGTGATAATTATGGTGGCCTTTTCTCTTTCTCTTCAACACAAATATCATGAAAAGAAATACAAGTAAACAAAAACACCACCTACCCCCACTTCAACATTTCTTTCTCTAATATTCATGGCATTTGTTCCAAGTTTTACAGTGTATACTCATTTCTCTTGGCATGGTTGCCAGATATCTTTGCCCTTTGTGAAATCAATTTAAATTCTTTCATTGCTACCAAAGAATTCTTTGTTCCAGGCTATCTTCCCCTTTGCTAATAATATTCCAGCATTCACATGCATGGTCTTGGTGTTTACATTCAGGATAATCTTTCAATGGCCAGCGAATGGTCTTGTGGCCCCAGACAACTCTTTAATGTGCTTCCATCTTTTGTTACCAAACTCTGTTAGCTAACACATTTTACTTTATCACTCCTTTTTTCCCCCAAGACTGCAGTATATTAGACATAATCTCTGATAGTATAGAAAAGGCACTCTCTCTCTCCATCCATCTGCAAACATCTTTGTCTTCAGTGACTTTAATGTTCACCATGACATGTGGCTTAAACATTCTAAAGGTACTGATGTTGCCGGTATTCAGACATTAAATTTTTCCATTGCCCAATCCATATTCAAATTGTGGATTTCTCTACTCATCATCAATGATGAATTAATTTATCATCTCTTATTGCAGAGCCTTTTTTCAGACAAGCAATATGGTTTTTATTTCTCCAGGTCAACTGCTGATGTACTGACGATAATTGCAGAAAGAGTCTGTCATGTTCTCAATAAAAACTATGAAGCGTTGGGCGTCTCAAAAGCTTTTGACCAGATTTGGCATACAGGTCTTCTCCACAAGCTGAAAAATTACGGTGTCTCTGGACACATTTTTAAATTGATCCAGTCTTTCCTATCAAATAATGAAATGAAAGTTATTCTGAATGCCCACCTGTCTCGATCCTTTTAGACTAACATGGATGTCCTGCAGGGCTCCATCCTTGGTTCTACTTTGTTTTAATTTTCATTCGTGACCTTCCCAATGGCATCAACTCTCAACTTGGTATCTACATTGATGACAAAACCTCTTGTCTCAATAGTAAGACTTCATCCATCCAACAAGGCCAAAATGCCAGCCTATATCCAAAACGGCCTCAAGATCATTGTTAATTGGAGTAAAAGGTGGCTTGTTAATTTTAATGCCTCTAAAACTAAACTTCTCTCCATTAATTATCTGAGAAACCCTTCTCTGACTTCCATCAGCATGACTGATGCTAAGCTCCAGGAAAGTGACTCTGGTTAATATTCTCAGCTGACATGAAGTGGAAAGACTATACTGAATCCATTGTTAGGTCAGCTGCTAAGAAAGTTGGTTCACTGTATTGTGCGAGACAATTTTTCTCTCCAGAATCTATCATACATATCTATATGTCTACTATTCTTCTATATCAAAATATTGCTGCCACATATGGTTCAGTGTTCCTGCTATTCACCTTGAGCTCCTTGATAAAATCCAAAGAAGAATCAGCAATATTATTAGTTCTGATCAGGCGACTTGGCTTCAGTCACTTTCCCACTGCTGTATAGTTGCCTCTCTGTGTCTTTTCTATAAATACTTTCATGGTAATTGTTCAGTAATTTGTGAGCTCTTCACTATGGTACCTAGACTTTTAAAATTTAAGTGCAGTACTAGACTGGCATCAGGATCTCATCGATTGAGCTGGCTAGATGTAGCTGTAAATTCTATGCTGACAGTTTCTTTTCTTACACTTCTTGCTTGTGAAACTCCCTTCTGGCTCCATGCTTTCTAGCTAACTTTAATCTGAAAAAATTTAAATGCAATCTCAATTGCTATCTACTGTCCTCTTGGTTACTCTTTTCTTTTCCCATTCATTATTAATATTCCTTTTCCTAATTCTTCCACACACAGTAAGCCCTTGTGTCTTAGCCACTTTACTGCTTTACTTGGGGTGGAACCGATTAAAAAAAAAAAAAAAAAAAAAAAAAAAAAAAAAAAATTTAGTTATACTAGTTTGCTCAGAGAGGAAACTGCAAAAGCTCCTAGATGAGGTAGTAAAAGAAAGTGAGAAGAAAAGACTAAACATCAATTGCAAGAAGGCAGAATGGTTGGTTGTTAACAAGAGGGACAGCTCAAGATGTGAACTCAAAATTGAAGATATCAAAATCAAGCAAGTATGAAAGTTTGAATATATGGAACATATTTTAACAGAGGACGGAAAATCCAAAGGTACATCAGTCTATTGAAAGTGCTTTGCAGAAGCTAAGCAAAATATTAAGAAACAGGAACGTTTTATTAGAAACAAAGGAAAAGAGTGCTAAGCTGCTATGTCATATTAGTTCTCTTATATGGTAGTGAATGCTGGACAATTTCCTCACAAATCTAGAGGAGACTTGAGGCAATAGAAATATGGTTTCTATAGAAGGATGTTGAGAATACCATGGACAAAGCATGTAATCAACAAGTAAGTTTTAAGGAAAATGGAAAGAAGACACTTATGGTTATAAAATCAGAAAGAGACAATATAAAATTTTAGGACATGTAATGAGGAAGGAGGGCTTGAAGAATTTGACACGGGACATATCAAAAGTAAAAGGGGGAGGGAAAAGTATAGGCCATCTACCAGATGAATCTGTGTAAATGAAGGGCAGAACAGAGCATGGAAAAGGGGCAAAAGTTGCTCAGGGCTTAGTGCTACATAAGATAGGAGGTTGTGGAGAGCTATGATCGTCCAGGTCTTGAAGTGACACTATACATAGAAGATTTGGCTTCTTTTTTTTCTTTTCTTTTTTTTTTTTTTTTAAAAAAAATGTGTCACCAATGCGAAAAACTGGGAAAACTCTGGTGAAGCCCAAGACAGTGCTAATGTCTGCAAGGAAACTGAAAAAGGGGCTGGAGACTTGCTGTCACTTGATCACCGCTGAAAGCCACCAGATATGAAAACTCTACAAATACATACGATTATATTATGGTAAAGCAATTAATTGACATATCATAATGACAAAAAATAAATAAATAAATAAAATAAAATAAATGCGTTTGTTGAGATTTTGGGAAATATTGGATACTGCTGTCAAAAACTAAAAAAAAAAAAATAAAGATTATTAACAAATAAATGAATTCGAAATGTAACTTGTGATATTTTATTTAAGATATGTATTATTAAAATTTAATAATTATTAAATTGAAAAATAAACTATCTACAGCTATGAATATTTCTCTGCAATAATTTCCATGGAGAATTTTATTTTTAAAATAAAAAACTAGAAAACTAGGCGGCTAGGGATATTTAATTTTTTTTACTCAAACCCGCAAACCATAAAAAAAGAGGCCCTTTTAGTTTTACTACTCAAATTTATTGTACGGTTGTGTACCATTTTAAAACCAAGATCCTATGACAGAATAAAAATCATTTTCACATTGAAAAAAATAGTCTAATTTCTTATGCCATAAAAATTCACCATATACAAGAAAGAGAAAATCTTTCAAATGAAATTTCAATAACAGACTCACAGAGAGAGAGAGAGAGGGTACGGCAAATGGCTCATCAGTCATACTCATCTGATTTATTCTTTTCTAAACCAATTATTCAGGTACAATCTTGGTATTTATAAGTTAGCATCCAGAGAAAGGCACTTAAATTTTGGGAATTTATTTCTATGCAACTGAATATTTATTCGTATTTTCTAATAATAAAAATAAAATGTCACGGCAATTTATTTATTAATTTAAATAAAAAAGAAATACCTCAATTACAGCTTGGGTTATCTCCCCTTTGAAGTGTCACTTTAAAAATAGCAAACTGATGCTATTATTACAAACATAACAACAGGCCTAAAATAGAATTCTATACAAATCTCATCTAAACAGATTCTATGATGATGAATGAAAGATGCCTCATCGTAGGGTAATAGTCAGATCATTACTATATTGAGCTCGATCTTTTCTGAGTGCCCATATTTCTGGCACAAGCCAAAATTACGTTTTTATTTACTAAACTTTACTAAACTAAAAAAAAGTATATGAGCTTATTTTTGTTTGGTAGTAAAGTAGGCTCAGCTTGAAAAAGACCTAAGGTCAACCAGAATTTTCCAGTTCTAAAGAAAATGATTTTTAAGCTGATTAGAAAAATAAATAATTATGTATATAATATGTACATATGTACATTTTCTTTTAAAAACGAGACTTGATAAATTAAATCAATGTTCAAATGAAATCACATTGTAAAAATAAATAAATAAAATTAAAAAACAAAACTAACATAAAGCTAGAAATTGAATTTTTCAGAAGAAAATGCCAGTATAATTGTCACTGTACATCTTGCCTGAATAAATCTTGATATGCTAAATAAAAGAATAAAACACATGGTTGTTGACAACCATACATTACGTCTTCTTACAACTGATGATTAGTCCTTTCCTCCTGCAGTTTTCTTTTTGCATCTGCTATCAACACTGTCATCTGCATATCTTATGTTGTTAAAATTGGGCCCACCAATGATAAATCTTGGTAGGACTTCTAGGTTTCTTAGGATTGCTTCGCTGTAATTAAATCCAGTGAGAAGACACATCTTGTCTTATACCCCATTCTATTTTTGTGCAATTAATCTGTTTTATCTCACTATGCAGGTGCTTTGCCTCCAGTATATATTCTGGATTATTCCAATATCTTTCCTAAATAAATTGAGTTTTACTAGTCATTCAAATAGAAGTTTTTGTGTTTTACCTTATCAAATGCTTTTGCATAATTTATGAAACATAGGTATATATCCTTCTTCATTGTAATTGTTTACTCTAATCATAAATATTGCATTTCTTGTTTTAGTGTCTTTAAGAAAACCATACTGTTTTGTCCTATTTCTGATCTAATTTTACCTCTAATCATCAATTCAGATAATAAGCTTAGTTGTGTGACTCATTAAGCTGATTGTCCAGTGGAGCTTGCATTCATTTGTGTCCATTTTTAAGGCAGCATTATGAAGATTGTGGTAATAAAATAAACACATCCCTATCTCCCCTCTCACTTGTAACCATCCATCACAATAAAATAAACATTTTTCAGCTCTAAAGTGAAATGAGTCAAATAAAGCTTTGTTACTATATTAAAAGTTTTATTTACTAAGGTCTTCTGGTATGTTGATATTATCATATATTAGGTTGGTGCAAAATTAATGTTGTTTTCTCACATATATTACTATGTGAGAAAACGACATTATTTTTGCACCAACCTAATATTTTGGACAAAACAACCAACACTGATAGCATCTCTATTACAAGTCCATCTGGTCTTGCTACTATTAGTTGTTCCTGTTCATCTTGGCCAATGATGTATCTCAGGCTTTAATATTTCAAGTCCTTTCATATTTTTGTGCATTGTAGGTCTCATTTTTTGTTGTGAAAGAGTTTTCCAATATACAGTCCGTCTGAAGTTATCATGCAAATCACATAAACATCAATGATTCAAATATACTTTGAAAATTTTTTGCCAGATTTTAAATAATTTAGATGTCAAAACAAAGCTTGGGTTAAATTTTTAGGTAGTTTCAATATGTTTTATTAAAATTACTGGATTTATTATAAAAACTGCAGTCTGATGTTACTGTGCAGATTAAACTAATATTAGTTTAAGGCCCTTGAAATCTAATAAAAACTTTTTCTCATATGCTGAAACATGGATCTAACAAATGCTGAAAAACAGAAAATAACAATGCTAATGAGTGAGCGAGGGAATGTCCACACTGGAAATATCTAAAGAGCTTCACAGAGATCATTGAACGATAAAGAAGGCTGTTGAAAATATATATAAGTTCAGAACTAGAAGCAAATGAAAAGGCTTTAAGAATTTGTCTTTTTGAGGGAAACATGAACTAAAGCAAGTTATAGCGAAAAAACCACTTTTGACTAGTGCTCATTTCTTTGAAAAGGCTGGAATTTGTCAAGGACAAAAGGTGTAGAATGCTTTACAAATTGCAATCTTTCAAGAAATCTCATAGGCAAACTCCTCTTAGTAAAGCAAATATTTTAAAGCATCAAAATTGGGTCAACAAATACATGAAAACTGACTTTCCTAAAGTAATTTTCACAGATGAATCTCAAGTGAGACACAATGAAACTGATGGATGGGCCAAAGGATGGATTTTATCCAATGTGCCTGTGGCTAAAAGGAGGCAGCAGTGTGATGGTATGAGCTGGAATCATCAACCAAACCATTATTGAATCATTCAAAGTTGATAAAAGATTGAAACTAAACAGCACTAACCATCGTGATTTCAGGGTCAAGACTTTCTTTAAATGGTATGCATCCCATCCTCACAGTTTCAAAGTGATTTGTGTATACTATTTACATTATTCGGACTATTGTCCTCATCTTTGTTGCCATATTTATTACGTTTTGGCCATTGTACACTCCAGCCTTCTTCAGGTGGTTGGAATGTTGAACTGAACCCTTTATTTCGCTCACTAGGGTAGACTGTTCTAGTTCCATGTGTCATGTTTAATGGATGTCAGTTATCAGTTATCTCTTATTTAATTCCCATCTCCAAGTTCTCCACTGCTTTAACCATAACAGGACCCAAAGAGTGTGAGTTCAATACCTGGTTAAGGCAGTGCAGAACCTGGAGAGGGGAATTAACAGGAGATAACTGATAACTGACATCCATTAAACATGGCACGTGGAACTAAAACAGTCTACCCCAGTGAACGAAATAAAGGGTTCCGTTCGACATTCCGACCACCTGAAAAAAGCAGGAGCGTACAACGGATGAAACGTAATAAATATGGCAACAAAGATGAGGACAATAGTCTGAATAATGTAAATAGTGTACATAATACCTTATTTCAGAAATACAGACAGATACTGATGTGTGTATTTATGCATGGAAATGCTCCCTCTCATGTATCTAAGGTTAAGGTGTTAAATTTTTAAGCGTAAAAAGTTAACAGAAGATAATGGAATGGCCACCATCAAGTCCTGATCTGAATCAAAATGAAAATATATAGTCAGTTGTGAAGATGAAATTATATGTAGGTGGCAAACAATATGACAGCAAAGCAGGCCTATTGGAAGTTATTAAAACCACTGTGTTAAAATTGAACATGCCAAAATAAAAAAAAATGAACAGAAGCAAAGTCTGAGTTGTTTCTCTCTGAACACTACCTCATAATGTAGTCTCTCTTTAAACACGAATGAATACTGTTACCTCTCTTTGAAGACTTGTGAACTCTGAATAAAATCTAATGTAAGACAATATCTGTGTAGATATTGTCCTACTTATATTCAAATTCAAAAGAAATAAAAAAAAGAAGAAAGCTATTTTATTCTCCCAACTCTCAACATTCTGTGTCCACTGACTTCTTTAATTCCCTTATCAAATGTCATTACAAGCTCCCACCTGCTCCTAACACCCACCATCCCTTGAAAATCTAATTTCATGTCAGAACTGACATTTAGATCTGAGTCAGGAAGTTTAATTATTCTGCTCTCTTTAACTTGCCAATTTTCTTTGACCTCATCCTAGAATATTGTTATACTTCCTTACGCAAGCAGATAATAAAAGTTCACAAAGTCCAAATCTCCATCATCCTGAGCATGACGAGAAACTACATCTGGAAACAAGTTCTCTGATCAGGGAATTGAAAGTTTTGAGGAGTGTGGAACCATCTCTTAATTGTTGTTGGCCCCAGGTCCACTCTGACCTGGGGTGGTAGCACCTGTTAAGGTTCTAGCAATGGGAAAATAGTGAACCCCCAAACAAAAATCAACAGTACATGTTTATAATAAAATGACCAATGACAGATTATTAGAGAAAAATGATGATCAATGCAACACTAAAAATATAAAAAATACATTTTTATAGTAACAAAATTACTGACAATACATTTTATGATCTACAAAACTGTATATCTAAAAACATACCTTTACCATGAACATATAAAATTATATACAAAATATGTCATTGAAAGCATAAAATTACATTCAAAACATTTAGATTTTGGCATTAAATAACCTATAGAGGTTGATGTACTACCAACAAAACCAACCAAGCAAATCTCCAGGTAGACACAAATAGCCTCCTTCCAAAAAATCTGTTTTTGTAGGAAAAGTCAGTTGCTGGACCCTTTCCAGGTTTTTGATTTGTGGAGCAGAGAAATGGATTACTGTATTTTTCTATACAATCCATTTTACTCAGTGAAACTTGAAAAATGATTGGTTAGCAGAAGCTAATTTACATGAGCTCGTTGACCTCATTCAGTGGTGAAGCACTTTTCTTTTTTTTTTTCTTCTGCAAAAGCAGCATGTGATATGGAAACATTTTGGCATTTGAGGTATATCACCATTTCCTTACTGTACAGCAAGTCAATGCTTTCACAATAAAGTTAGCATTCTTCTATGTGCCATGTTCCTTCAAGGCATTGGTGATCATGGCTCTCCACAATTTCCTGTCCTTTGTAGCTCTTAGTAAAGTTTGTCTTATTGCTATCTCTCCTAATCCCTGTTCTACCAACCAATTACACAAGCTTGTTAGGTAGGTTATATGCTACTTTCCTTTGTCCCTCTTGCTTCCAATCTGTCCTGCAAGTATCAAATTTTCCAAGCCCTCTTTCCTCATTATGTGCCCTAGAAATTTCAACTTCTTTCTAATGCTAAGTATAAATCTCCGTTTTGTTTCCATTTTCTTTAAAACTTTGTTTCAGCATCTTTCTGTAAAACAACATTTCTGTTGACTTCTTCATCTGTGACGAGGATTGTCTGGCAGTCAATGCCATATACTTATCTGATAAATATTATATGGATTTGTGGCGAATAGTCCCATAGAAGCAAGCGAGCCAGAGTGGCTTGCATCTGGTGCGGAGGAAAATAAGGGTCCTACCTCAACGTGCGGCACATGGCATTGGCAAGTTTGCTCTGTGAAAATGGCATTACTCTCCCATCTAGCCATTCCAGCAGTATGTGCGTTAACAAGGGTTTTTGTACAGTTTAGCATGCTTCAACCAATAGCAAGTCATGTGTTGATTGGTTGAACTGGAGGAGGTTATTTACCTGGGTAATTGAGAATATAAGCGAAGAACGCTGAGTGGTTGGTCGACAGCGGTGTTGGCCTGATAAAAGAGGGCTGAAGCAATGAGAAGAAAAAAATGGATTTACATTTTGAAGTGTTCAGAAAGCAAGAATGGCAGATTGAACCAGCAGTATCTTGAATTGTACAAGTGACGTCTTAGTAACAGAGACTTATTTAAGCTACAACATATAAGTAAATTTCAGTTTATATCTGTTTCGTTTAAAGGCTTATGGTGATATGACATTGAAACGCTGGTTCTTGTCCAATCTATTAAAGTTAAGCAATGTCAAGCCTAGTTAGTACCTAGATGTGTAACCACTTGGGAATACCAGGTGCTGTAAGCTAGGATGCACAGGTGATGTAATAGATAATGGCTCAAAAGTGTAAACCAGAGAGCCAAGTTCTAATTCCAGTTGGGTTCATTATATACACTTACACACAAATACCCTTGGGAAATGTATGTATCCATCTCTTCTCCTGCCCAGCTATGGGTTAAATAGTAGGACTTTATTATGGGGTCCACCCTTTTCTGATATAAATGGACTCGTCCTGCTGCCATAAAATAGCCACAGTCAGTCAGAGATGACAGAGTAGAGAAACAGGGAGAGAAACAGAGTGGAAAGTACATAGACACTGTGATTGAGTTGACGTTAGAAGTCAGTTACAAGGACGCTCGACTCTAAGGAAGTTTACTTCGAGACTGTATATAGCGATCTTTGATTAATACTAACCGGCATTCCTGGATTTTACTAACAGCATTACCTTTTGTATTTTGTGTAAATACATTTAATTTCTTAGCTTAAATACTTGCGTTTGTCCTTTATTGGAGACCGATTTTTCACGCGGAATCCACAACAACTTGGCGAACGAGGATTTGAAACTCACGCGGATAACCCACAACAACTTGGCGAACGAGGATTCGAAACTCACGCGGATAACCCACCCTGACCACTGTACTATGCAAATCTGCCCTCTTGCCAGCTCTCATCATGCAGTAGTGTCTGTAAATATCTCCTTCCACTCTCCCACTAGCCAAGAACTTCCTACCAATAGAATATCTTTCTGTTATCAATGAGCAGATTGGAATGAAGTTTTTAATCATCCTGTTCAAAAATACGCACATGAGGTCTCCTCCTGGGTGAAAACCAACATCGATGCTTTCATTCCAGCAAGGAAATACCAAGTTAAACTTTGTTCATCTCATTGGTTCTCACCTGCATGCTTGTCTGCTATAGCCTACAGGAATCACTTCTGGCTGTACCAGAGAGACACATCTGATTGTAACAGACATCTCTTTGTCTCTGCTTGTAAGGAGTGCGAGTGTGTACTCAAAGAAGCAAAGTCACTGTTTGCTGATAGAATGCATCTTGCAAATCCAGTTCTAGAGATTATTAGCAGCTCTGCAAGAGTTTTGCTGAACAACATCAAATTCTCAATCCCACATCTATTCAATCAATTCAAAGTCCTGATATCTGCAACGGATAAGGTTGAATGCTTGGAAATTCTCTTCTAACTAAACATTCATTTGGAGTACCCATACCTGATTTTCCCAATAGGACGGAGGTTCTACTGAGTGATATGTGCATTACCCCTTCACTGGTCTTAATTAGATTTCCATAAGGCTAGTGGAGGTGACGGGATCCCAATCATCATTCTAAAGAAATGTGTTCATGAGCTGGCTCCAGTCCTCTCCAAACTCTACAACTATTGGCTTGTTGCTTCCTGCTTGTTGGAAGTCATCCTCTAAAGTTCCTATTTTTTAAGAACTCTGGAGAACCTTCTAACCACTCTATTTTCCTATTAGTCTTGGGACTTTAATAAATGCTGAAGTGGTTAAGCCCTTTACCACTCACCACCTACACCCTGACAAACAATATGGCTTCTGTTTTGCCAGGTCTACTGCTGATGTGCTTAAATCTTTCACTGAATATGTATATCATGCTCTTGATAATAATGGTGTAGCTCGAGATGTTGATCTAGATATATTGAAGCTATTTGACAGAGTTTGGCATGCAGGACTTCTACGCAAGTTCTAAGGATACAGTATTACTTGTTGATTGTTTGATTTAATCTGATCATTCCTAGCAAATCATGAATGAGGGTTGTTTTGAATGAGCTCACTCCAGATCCTTTCACATCAACACAGGTGTCCCCAAGCCTCTATTCTGTGTCCTACACTGTTTCTGATGTCATCAATCAACCAAGTAGGCATTTACACTGTTGACACTACCATTTATTCCTGTTTTAATAGCAAATCTGGCTGCTGCTCTTGAAAAGGACCTCTAATCTGTGAAAATGGCTCATAAATTTCAATGCCTCCAAAATGAAACTGCTCTCATTTAAGCATCATAGAGAATCTTTCCTGCCTGCCATCAGGATGGCTGATGTTAGATTCATAGAGAGAAACAGACTGAGGCTTCTTGGCCTTACATTTTCTACTGACTTGAAATGGAATGATTACATCAAATCAATAGCTGCATCTACTGCAAGGAAAGTTGGGTCTTGTGCCAGAAGGTTTTTCTCATCAGAGTCCATCTTGCACATTTACAAATCTACCATTCATCCATGCATTGAACACTGTTGCCATATCTGGTCTGGTTCACCTACTACATATCTTGATAAAATCCAAAGAAGGATCTGCAATATAATAGATCCTGACTTGGCACCTCAACTTTAGTCTCTTTCTCACTGACATACCATGCCTTCCTTTTTTCTTTTCTACATATATTTTCATGGCTACTGCTATGACAACGTTTTTTGCCTGGTGCGCGGACTACATGAGTGTGCTACTAGATTGGCATTTAGGTCCCATCCTTTTACTGTTGAATTATTTTAATGTAACCACCACTTCTACTCCATTCAGTTTCTTTTCTCACACTTCCCACCTGTGGAACTTCCTTCCATTTCCTTGCTTCCCTGATAACTACAATCTTCAAAATGTCAATCGCCATTTTCTATCTTCTTGAACCATGATCAGCTTTTATTGTTTCCTTGGTCCCCCTTATACTTACACTTTTTTCCTCCCACCCTCACTCTCTGTAACCCCCTGCATACCAGCAGCATTCCCACCTTGTTTGGGATGAAATGATTAAAAAAAAATAATTCAAGACAACATGAAATGTTGGCCCTTAGCATTTGTATTACAAACTAACTAGTACATGCTGGCCAGATGTGAACACCACAAAGGCAGAGAACAAAATAAAAAAAATAGTTTCCATGTACAGGCTCCACACATCACTTCCAGTCTACAAAGCAAGTACAGGCAATGAAAGTGACACTGGCCAATCACAAATGTTCCTGCCAGAAAAGGACTATCAGACCTGCTAAAATTGACCTAACACAACCTCATCACCTTGACAACGTCAGATTCATGACTTCTCATGACCTTTAACACTCACACCCTCTGTATCAGCAACATCAGATTGGTGACTTCTCCCGACCTTTCACACAGGCCTACCAACATATGCCAACCCGACAGCACTTTGGCAACCTACAGCCATCACGTTGGCATAACCAACCTGTACAAGGCATTCCCTTGCAGTCATCACTGCAGCCCCACTCCATAATAAAAGCCTACCAACCAATAAGATTGACCCATCTCCGTGACCTCAATCAATCAATACGTGCAGACTGTATCCCGTGACAATGGCCAGGTGAGTACAATAGGTCAACTCCCAGCTTTTATCTTAACCCTGATTGTCATCTTGACAATACGTTAGAAATGACATATCACCTAGCTTCAACATATCTGTACGACACCATATATATTAACAGTAAACGTTGTTCAAAATCTAATCCATGTTATTCCTTTCTCTTGCAACCAAATTCTTAATATAACATAACTCTGCCCACAAGAGTTATTACCAATATTTTTAAGAAAGATAGATGTTATCTTAGACACTTGTGTAGCTAGAGTGTGTGTCAACCAGGACAACCATTGAGTTTGCTGCTTCCCCCCAACTACCCCCAGAAGAAATAAAACATATATATATATATATATATATATATATATATATATATATATATATGTAGGCAGCATATCTTCATTCAAACATGTTTCATTGAATAATATATTGTCTTTGTAATTTACCCCAGAAGATGATCATAGAAAAGGTTAAAAGTACTTGGGTTAAAAAAAACTACTGTGTCTGGAGTTCATGATTGAAGCCAATGGCAATTTTATTGAACAAATTTACTCTTTAGTATTTCAAGATATTTTTGTGCAATTTTGATAAATATATTTGTTAAAATAAGATGTCAGTGTATATATGTATCTACATATATAAAAAAGAAAGATTTTGTCTGTAGGTACGTATGTTTGTACAACGATCAAGTGCACATTTTTTAAATAATAACTCCCTTTACCCACTCCTTTCAAATTTAGGTGAGCTGAAGAAAAAGACGAAAAGAAATTTGCTCATCTTAGTTAAAAGAAAATTTTGAGTTAAAAGAAATTGACCTGCAAGCTGAAGAAAAAGATAAAACAAATCCCAAGCTTTATGTTGTGTATATATATATATATATATATATACACACACATAAGAAAGGTTGTGTCTGTATATGTGTTTGTTTGTACAATGACCGAGTGTATATGTCTTTTTATATAGAAAAATTGGTGGAGAACAGTAAATGAAATATTAAAAAATTAATTTAAAAAAAAAAATGATCAAAAAATAAAACAAATTAATAATGAATAAAGCATAATAAATAAAAGGAAACAAACAAGAATAATAATAAAAACAAACACCCTAAAATCAAATGACCAATTACCAAAAATCAGCTCTGAATTGTAAAATACAAAACCCAATAGAACTAATACATTATTCAGTCAGAAAAGCTTTTAATTTCTCTTATAAATAATATATATTAAGGTTAAGGATAATATTGTCTAAATAAAAAAATTTTCTGATGAAAACTGAATTTTTACATGAATTGTTTTCTTTTTTTTACAATTTTAATTGCAATAATTTATAAAGTTGATGAATCTTTTTAATACTCAGTTTCAATGTACTGTTATTAAGTAAAACTATTTTTACTAATCATAAATCTAAAAGGTAAATGACTAGTATTTAAAAAAAGTATTTTATATTGTTTCTAGATGTGTATAAACATGTCTTTTTAAAGCTAAATGTGAATACGAAATAATAACTCTCTTTACCCACACCTTTCAAATTTGGGCAAGCTGAGGAAAAAGACAAAGAAATTTGTGAGCCTGTGTGAAATTTTCTTTGGACTAATGAAAACTTTGAGTTCAAAGAAATTGTTTGGTTAGCTGAAGAAAAAGAGAAAAAATTGTGAGCCTATGTGAAATTTTCTTTGGATCACTGAAAACATTTTTACAGGAATTAACTGTGGAGCCTAAAAAAAGAAAGAAAACAAAATAGCAATCCTATGTGAAATCCTTTTTGATATAAAATAAGGAGAAAAATTAAATCAACAAGAGAAGAGCATCCGAAGTTTCATTTTTGTTCATGTGTCCAGTGTTCAGTGTCAAATTACTCATTGATTATATTATCAGCCTTAACAAAGTGCTTGGCATTTCAAAGAACTTAATTTCATCTATCCAAGAAAGTTAAGTATTCCTAGTCATTACCAGCCATCATTAATCTTCTTGGTGTGTGTAAACTGTTCATTTTAACCCTGAAGTCCCACGCCACAACAGAACAACAAGACTTTTAATAACTTGAGAGAAAGCAAATGCAAGGGGTTCTTCAAGGAGAGCTATGGAAGGTACCGGAACACAGAGAGAAACATATTTGACACTCAAAACTGCACAAAATTCTTTAAGTTGAAACATCAGAACAAGCAGCTGGAACTCATGAGCAAAGACAGGAAAGACTACAAGCTGACAGATCTTGGAGGGCTGCTCACAGATCAGCTGAAACACCTGAAAAAAGGCGAGAAATACAGCAGGTTGGCAGAACCAGAGATAGGGGAAGAGCTGCCCTTACCTGGAAGCAGTGGCATCATGCTACCTTTAACTATCAACTGGAGCATGACTAAACTTCTGAACACTTGTTCTCATATGATCACTAAAGTTCAGCAACATTTAAGCCTGTTCAGTACCTAGATGGGTGACTGCTTTACCCGTGCAGTAAGCTTGGATGTGCATGTGGTGTAATGAATAGTTGCTCAGTATTGGAAAGCCGAGATCCAATTCCAGTTGGGTTCGTTATATTCACTTACATTATATGCAAATACCCTTAGGAAATATATGAATCTACCTCTTCGCCCCTTAGTGTCAGGTTAATTAGTAAAACTTAGTAAATCCTTATTATCCTCCAAAAATTCTTACAATTCAAACAGATTTTATATCTTTAAATAACTGATAAAGGGTTGATAAGCCATAATAAATGAATCAATCAATATAATCCATACAAATAGAGTGAAATTTGTTTGTTTTGTTGCATATCAACCTCATTGGGTTACTTAATGCCAACAAGATTTTTATTGCTGATAATTTTCTTTTTGTTTTCAAAAAATGTATTGCTGGTAATATTTTCCCCAAAATGTATTGCTGGTATTAAAACCTATTATTACACTTTCCTGGTGTTTTAATCACTGTTTAGGGTGGGGGTAACTACTTGCCCTAAAAGGTGCTACCACCCCAGGTCAGAGTGGACCTGGGAACACCAGCAATTAAGAGGTGGTTCCATGCTTCTAAAAACCTCTTGATTAGAGGCCTTGCTGCCAGATATAGTTCATCATCATACTCAGGACATGGATGTAGATTATAGTTTTACTCAAGACGCCCATATGAGTAGTAAAAAGAATCAAAAAAAAAAAATCACTACCTATGTCTTATAACAGTTTTTAATTTTGTATATTTTTCTTTTTATTAATGGCAACTTTTATTAAAGTTTATATAACCCAGTGACAACTTTTATGTTGATATGTTTAAACCTGACAGTCATACTTTTTTTTTTTAAATAACAGATGTATTGAAGCAAACTAATCAAAGGTCAATAAAAATTGAACTTTTCAAAATTGTACCTGATATGTTTATATATTTTAGTAATAGTAGATAATATCAACTCTCGGTGGAAATTTAAGAACATGTAAGGCAAAACCTGAAATGACAAATGATCCTTAAAATTCTGTGTTAAATTTTATTAAATCATTCTATAAATGGAAAAAAAGATGTACAAAACCATAACTGTTGCTTCAAATTAATTTATCTTTTATAAATCTAACAACTATATCTGAATCGTTTGGTTGATTGATTTGTTTCTTTACAGATTACCAATCTTTTGTACATTATTTAAAGCCAGAAAATATTTCTAAATTGTAAAAAATGTCTGGAAATAATAGCAACTTAAATCACCTCTACAAGTAAGCTTATGATACCTGGTATTCCCAAGTGGTCACCCATTTAGGTTCTGACTAGGCTTGATGCTGCTTAACTTCAGTGATTGTAAGAGAACCAGTGTTTCAATGTGATATGCCTGTAAGCCAAGTATTTTTGGACAATTTTCACACATTAAATGTAATAACTATTATGAAACAGTGATAATAAAAAAAAAATGAAGAGACTTGAAGTAATGGCAATATGATTGTACCAACAGATGCTGAGAATACCATGGACAGACCATGTGAATAATGGGCAAATTTTAAAGAGAATTGTAATTGATTAAGAGTTCTGAATAGCTATCTAATTTCCTATATGGCAGTGAATGCTGGACAGTCCCATTATAAATGAAAATGAAGACTTGAAATGACAGAAATATATTTCTACAAACAAATGCTGAGAATACCATGGACATAACATGTGAACAATGACAATAATTGCAACATTTATTAAAAGGTTTGGTTTATATGGTTCCATTAACAATTTTATTGTATTGAATGCTGGTCACTGATGACTTTCAGAAACTATTTAAGGGATAGGAAAATACCATTAGAAACAAAGATAAGACTGCTGAACTGAATACTCCAGGCATCTTTATAGGTGACAGATTATTTTCCACTCTCCAACCTCTCTTACATGCAGGATGTGGCAAGTATCTTGTGTCTTTATCGTTACTTTTACAGAAAGTGCTTAGACAAACTACATTCCTTGGTTCTGCCAGGCTTAACCTTCTGGACAAGGACCTGCTGTCCCATTTACAATGTAACAAACCACCTCCATTCCCTCTGTGTTCCATCAGCGAGAAGTAAGTTCCACTCAAACATCTTCTTCTCATTAACCACTGCTCTGTGGAACCGAGTCCCAAGTGGATATTTCTCTGATCTCTACAATCTTAACCTGTTCAAGTCTAGGATTAACTGTTACTTTCCTCTCCTATCCGTACAAACTGCCTCCTAATGTAGTTCTCTAACCTTGGTCATTGAACAGGGTGAACCTTACTGTAAAAAAAAAATCTTCCATATGGAAGTGAAAACTGGATACGGATGACTTTCAGAAACTATTTAAGTGATAGGAAAATATTGTCAGAAGAAAACAAAATAGTCCTGAACTGCTATGTAATATCTAATCTTCTATATGGCAGTGAATGCTGGACAGTTCACTCATGGAGACTTAAAGTAACAGACATGGATTATTGCAGCATTTACAAAAGGTTTTACTTTATATACTTCCATTAGCAATTATTTATTGTAGTAAATGCCTTTGAGAAACTATTTAAGAGACAGGAAAATATTGTTAGAAACAAAGATTTCTGAACTTCTATGTAATATTTAATCTCCTATGTGGCAACGAATGTTGGGCAGTCTACTCATAGATGAAAAAAAGAAGCCTTAAAGTGACAGAGCTGTGGTTCTACCAAGAAATAATGAGAATACTATGGACATAACATGTAAGCAACAATGATTATGGCAACATTTAATAAAAGGTTTTGTTTATGTAGTTCCATTAACAATTTCATATTACATGGCAATAGTAACTTTTAAGCTATATAATAACTAATCTTGAATATAGCTGTCAATGAAAGAGAGACTTAAGTAACAGAGCTATGGTTATACCAACAAATGCTAAGAATACCATAGATGGAACATGTGAACAATGGGCAAGTTTTAAGGAGAATTGTAATTGAATAGAGTGCTGAAGTGCTATTTAATATCTAATCTTCTATATGTCATTGGATGTTGGACAGTCTACTGATAGATGAAAATGAATCTTGAACCAACAGAGCTATGGTTCTATTAACAAATGCTAAGAATACCATGGATGGAACATGGAAACAATGAGGAAATTTTAGTAAAACAAGAACTGCAGAGAAATTGGTACTTACAATCAGAAAGAGATAGTATATATATATATATTCAAGTATAGTGCATGGTTTTATGATCAGTTTTGTATGCCAAAAAAATATGGAGAACTGTACACAGGTAATTTTGAGGAAAAGGTTAAAAATCAAATCTTTTGCGACCAGTTGCACTATACACAGACATAATTTTTTTGGAGGGGTTAAAATTCATGCAAAAAAGGAATCTGGGTCACACTATACATGAAGTTGGCTTATATACAAGTATATATGGTAGTTGAATATCTAGGGCACATAATGAGGAAAGAAGGCCAAGAGAATTTAGCACTTACAAGATATAGTGAAGAGAAACAAGGGAAACAGTGAGGAAATTATTTAATGAGTATATAAATGAAGGGCAGAACAAGGACAAAGAAAGATAGTAATGGGTCAAAAGCTACTTAGCCCAACAAAAGACAGGAAGTTGTGGAGAGCTATAATCAGCCATATCCTGAACAAACATGGCACATAAAAGGTGTCTTATAACAAACTGTTCAAAAGTAAATAAAAATTGAAACCTTCAAAATTGATGTGTTTATATATTTTATGTCAACCTCAGGCAGAAATTTAAGACAACACAGGACAAAACCTGAAATGATAATTGATCTTTAAAATACTGTGTTACTGTATTTGTTGCAGCTTTCTAAAAATGGCCGAGCAAACAGGATTAAAAATCTAACACTTACAATGCTTAAATATAAATTATTTAAATGCTTTTCAAAATTAATGGTTCCTATCTTCTATATGACGTGTCCCTTCAGTCATCTGCAGCTCTTAATAAATTTTCTCTTTTTTGTTATCTCTCTTAAACCCTGTTCTGCTATCCAACTACTCAAGCTCGCTAAGTAGGTTACACATTGTTTTTCTCTGTAGCTCTTGCCTTCAATCTGTCCTGTGAGTATCAAATTTTCAATCCCTCTTCCCTTATTATGTGCCCTAGAAATTTCAACTCTCTCTTTCTGACATTAAGTATAAGTGTCCCCTCTGTTTCCACTTTATCTCACTGAATTAATAAACTATTTCATTTTCATTGCATTTGTCTTTTATTTTGTCTGACAAATGCAACAACAATTTCAGGATAAATTTCATATACTAAATATAATAATTATTAAGTGACAGAAATATCAGCAGAATAAAATTAATATATAATAATAAAATATTATAATTAATCTTTGTAATCATTCTGTGTGCCCTGTCTCTTGTGGAAGATCACTGTTCCTTAGTGGCTTTTGTTTTTTGCTATTTCTGTTCTGCCAACAATTTGCACAAGCTTGTTACATAGGTTAAACACTGCTTTCCTCTGTCACTCTTTCTTGCCTTCAGTATGTCCTGTGAGTGTCAAATTTTCTAAGGCTTCTTTCCTCATTATGTGCCCTAGAAATTTCAACTATTTCTTCCTGATGTTAAGTATAATTTTTCTTTTTGTTTCTATTTTCTCTAAAACTTTGTCATTGCTCACATGTTCAGTTAATGGTATTCTCAACATCCTTCTGTAGAACCACATTTGTTTCTTCAAGTCTCATCTTCATCCGTGAAAAAACTGTCCAGGATTCACTACCATATTCCAATATGGTAGTGAATGCTGGACAATCTCTTGATATTATGTAATAGTTCAGTTTGTTTCTTTCATTCTAACAAACTTTTCCTGTTTCTTAATACTTTGCTTAGCTTTTGGAAGACATCTTTTGCTATCCCAAAGGTGCATTCAGTGTTGCATTTTCCGTCTTCTGTTAAAATGCTTACAAGATATTTAAATTTTTGAATTTGCTTGAGTGACATTTCCGATTTTTAATTTGCATGTTGGGGTCTTCTTTTTGCTGACAACTATACTGTTTTTAAAAAAATGGATCATCTTAATATTAATAAGGTTTTCAGTCTTGCCTATTAATTAATACTATCTGTAGTGAAAATTGGAATGAAAATAATCACCAACCTGATCGCAAACGGCAGCGTATATGTTCTGCGTGCAAGGTTTATTTTTTTTTAACTGGAAAAAACATGGCTGCCCCCAGCAAGATTATATTGCGAATAGTCATGTATCCTCACGCGGGTGGTCACGTAAAACCATGGAAAGTGAATTCACGCATGCAAATGAAGGAGGGCAGAAAAGGACATAAAAACGCTGAAACTAAAGAAAAGAGAATCTTCTGCAATGTTGAAGAAGAATCGTTTAAAGGAGAAAGCAGAGGTGCAGGAAGAGATTATTGAGAAAATTGAGGGAGTTTATCAGTTGTTGCGGTTTTACACCAGGCGCACCAAATGAATAGTGTGTTTGTTCAGGAAGTTTGTTAGTCATCACGGATTTGTACCCTGTACAAGCTATTTTGGTGTTTATTAACTATGGATAAATTCAACCTGAAGTTAATTCCTGAATTTGACAGCTCTCCCATGAGCCCATCTATCATCGAATGGTTCAAAAAAGCTGAATGGGTCTGCAGACTATCAATGTAAGGTATAGAGTAAACAAGGAGAGAAAGAAGAGACATCTTAAGTGTGATCAGGAATTGGTAAAAGGAGTCAAACCTTACAGTCCAGATATTAACTTCCCTCTAGCTCATTTCTATGACAGGAATTGGTAAGTATATGCAGTTCTTCATTCTTGTTCACTTTATTTAAACCACAAACTACATAAGCTTAGATGAGTTTTGACACAAGGTCAACAAGTTTGAGAGATGAGACACCCTCATCTACCTGGATAGATAGAGATACTTGCAGTGTATATGTCAAGACATATTCAGATCCATATGTCTATTTATTAGCTGTTGCAAATAAAGTCAATTAAGAGAGAGTTTTTATAGACAAACATTAGAGCATTGTCAATAATAAATGCCCATATAAGGAGGAATTCTGTGATGTTTTGGCTGGCTTCCTTTTTTTGTTATATTGGTTTGTTTGTTTGTTTGTTTGGGTTTTATGGCATATCAACCACTGTGGGTTAATGCCAAATCAAGTTTATATGAATTTTAAATGCCTATTTTGTATGGAATAAAAAACGTATAGCTGGCAACATTATTGTTCCAAAAACGTATAGCTGGCAACATTATCTCTTACAAAAAAACATATAGATGGCAACATTATCTCTTACAACAAAACGTATAGATGGCAACATTATCTCTTACAAAAAAACGTATATTGTTTGTTTGTTTGGGTTTTATGGCATATCAACCACTGTGGGTTATTTAATGCCAAATCCAGTTTATATGAATTTTAAATGCCTATTTTGTATGGAATAAAAAATGTATAGCTGGCAACATTATTGTTTTAAAAAAAAAAAAAAATGTATAGCTAGCAACATTACTTTTTTACAAAAAAACGCATAGCTGGCAACATTACTTTTTTACAAAAAAACGTATAGCTGGCAAAATTATTGTTTCAAAATCTTAGAGCTGGCAACATTATTTTTCTGAAAACATTATCTGAGACCTTGCTGTTGGATGCAGTTTATCGCCATACCCAGGACGCAGATGTAGTTTATCATCATACCCAGGACGCGGATGTAGTTTACCGTCATACCCAGGACGTGTTATATTGGCTTTGATATTAATTTCTGTTGTAGCATACCTATGGACAATAATGGATATGTCCCCATTCACATAAATACAGTAGTAAATACTGTATGTTGGTCTGCAGTTGGAGATTCACTGTGGAATTCACTTGGCTCACTACTAGCAGTTGACTATTTCTTCTACACACCACTGACAAATCTTATATGTGTTGTTCTTGTCCTAAGTATTATCATTCATTACCAAACTTTGATTATTCTATTCAATAACCTTCCCTAGGTTATAACAATTTCCCTATGGCTAATTTCTGTAGCGAGAATTTGCTAAATACGTGCAGATTTTCATTGTTGTTCACTTTATTTAAGCTGCAATAAGCTACAAATATGCATTTCATACACTAAATGTAACAACTATTATCGGACGGAGGGTAGTAATAACCAACTGCACCATTCACATATATTAATATGGTCAATATCGCTGTGAAATAAAATGTGAATTCTACATTGAATTGAGAGCTAGAACTTACATTTTCAAAAGCTTGGAAACTCTCTCAGAGTGACTGTTTTTGGATGCAATGGAATCTGAAAGATAGAAGAAGGAAACATGTATAAGGAAATCAAGCATGAAGTACAGAAAACAAAATAGCAATCTGGATGGTTAGACTAATGCAGACAGAAAATGAGTAGTTACACAAAAATAGAAAAGGGCAAGAGACAAGGATGTGTTTTCTCCCCAGATGTATTCAACCAATACAGTAGTATTTTGCAACCTTTCTTTTTTTAACTTCAGGGCGCACTTGTAGAATGATTAAAACTCTGAGACATCATGAAATAGGAAAATACAAAAAAAATAAAAAATTCTCCTGAAATAAACATTTTTTAAATATAAAAGTAATTCATAAACATCTCTTCTATTAACTGGCTACTTTTCAGGGTGCAACAATTGAGAAACATTGCCCTATAGCAACGCCACCCTAAGAAAACTGGAGACCTTACCAGGATTTATTATTGGTAGGCGTAATCTTAACAATATGAGATAAACCGATGACATGGTGTTGATGGCTGGTACAGAAACAAAACTACTGGACAGCCGAGACAGGGAAATAGAAGAAAGCAAGAAATAGCAAAAAGACAAAGTATGGTCATCATTGAGGAGGCACGGTGGAGTAATGGATAGCGGCTCCGATTGAGGAATCGGAGAGCAGAGTTCAAATTCTAGTTGAATCCATTACATTCACTTATGTGCTAATACTCTTGGGAAAGGTATGAATCCTCTTCTTCTCCCCCAACTATGAGTAAATAGTAGGACAGACCAGGTTCTATAGCCTTGGATGGCAACTGGTCTACTGCAGAAAGAGAAAGCCCAAAGTGTGATTTACAAATTGGAGATGTCAACATCGAGAAGATGCAGAAATTTAACCATCTAGGAAGTGTTTTAACAGAGGATACTAAGATCTGAACATTTATTGGGCCAGAGAAAGCATTCCAGAAGCTGAGCAAGGTGATGAGAAATGGGAAGATTTTGTCATAAAACAAAGAAAGGAGTGCTGGATTGCTATGTGTTATGCATCCTCTTATATGGCAGTGAATGTTGGACAATCTCCCCAAAGATGAGAAGAAAATTGGAGGCAGAAGAAATGTGGTTCTGAAGGAAGATACTGAAAATTTCATGAACAGAGTGAATAAGCAACAAGTTTAAGAGAAAATAGTAACAGAATGAATACCTATCGCCAGAATTACCATATATACTTGCGGATAGGTCGCACTTTTTTTTTACCAAAAATTTCACAAAATATTAGGGGTGCAACCTATCTGCTCGACATAAATGTAAAACAACACTACCTTGTCATCATGATTTCCCTTTTTTAATATTTTGTCGAGTTGGCTCAATAGAAAAATGATATGCAGTAAATATAAAAATAGCGGTACAACAGTTACTTCCTTTTTTGTTTGCATGATGATTGGCGAAATATATTTTAATTGCAAAAGTCTATTAATAAATGTAAGTTTTGAAATAAAGGTAGATCTCTAATAATTCTTATGTTTAAAAAGGGCTGTGTAACTCCCCAGATCATGGTGTGACCTATCTGCGAGTCAACAGTAAATCATCAATTATTAAGGCATAAAGTTGTAACCTATCCAGTGGGGTGACCTATCCACAATTATATATGGTAGGAAAAGATAGCTGAAGTTTCTTGGACAGATAATGATGAAGAAGGATTTGGGAAAATTAACCCTTATAGCACATACTGAGTGCAAGGGAGATAGGAAAAGGCAGTGAGCCATTTACCTGCTGAGCTTGTGTGAATGGATGGTGGAACAGGTTGCAGGAATTTTAGCAAAGGAAGAAAAACTGCTAAAACCTACAAAAGAGTAGTAAGTTTTGGAAAACCATGATTGTCTATGCCCTGAAGGGATGTGGCTCATACAAGAAGACTGCTGAGAAAGGAGAACTGTTGCGAGGATTGATTTGTTTTTATGGCTTATCAACCCTTTGCAGGTTATTTAAAACCAGAAAATATTTTTAGATTGTAAGAATTTTTTTTTGAGATAATAATTAGTGATACAAGTCTTACTAATTAACCCATAGCTGGGGAGAAAGGTTGATTCATGTCTTTCCAAGGGTATTTTGTGTGCAAGTGAATATAATGAACCCAACTAGAATCAGAACTCAGCTCTGCAATTAACAATTCTGAGGTGTTATCCCTTACAGCACCCACACATCCAAGCTTATAGTACATGATATTCACAAGATGTCAGCCATCTAGGTACTGACCATGTTTGATGTTGCTTAACTTTGGTGATTGTACAGGACTGGTGTTTCAACATGATATAGCTGTAAGCATCTACTGAGAGGAGCCATGGGGAGTATTATTTGGGATATGTAATTGAAATTATAGGTTGTGAAAGATATAATTTTCTCTCTTAGTAAGTAGATACTACAGAAGGTAATGAAGGAAAGCAAGAAGAAAGGACTAAACATCAATTGCAAGAAGTCTGAATACAGGGATGTTAACAAAAGGGACAGCCCAATATGCAAATTACAAATTGGTGATACCAAATTTAAACAAGTACAAAAATTTTATAATCTAGGAAATGTTTTAACAGAGGATGGAAAGTGTGAAGTGAATGAGATTTGGTGACTATCATTGAGTTTAATGTTACAATAAGCTAAATTTTAGCAATTAGATTAATTGTTGTGAGAACATTGGATTTATTTTTTATGGCTCATCACCCTTTGTGGATTATTTGAAGCCAAAACAGTTTGGATTGTAAAAATAATACATTTTTTTGTGAACAAATAATACATTAACAATTTTTGGTGAATAACAATTTTTCCAGATACAAGTCTGACTATTTAACCCATAGCTGGGAGAGAAGATGGATTCATAATTTTCTCAAGGTTATCAGTGCATAAGTGAATGAAACAAACCTGGCAGAAATTTGAACATCTCTCCGATTTCTCATTCCAAGCTGCTATCTTTTACACCACCTGCACACCCATTATTGCCACAGGGTGCTATGATAAACATATTAATTAATTTAATTGGCTAAAAGCTGTTAATTTTAATCAGAACCCCTAACAAAGACTCCCATTCGAGCAAATGAATCCTGTAGGTCTTTGCGAGGACCATCCTTATTTGAACCTTGTGGACTGGTGCTACTGAATCACAAACAAAGAACTGTACCAAATAACAGAAACCGCATCACTTAAGGCTTTTCAACAAGTAAAATGGAAATCACATTTAATTTAAGGAGAAAATAATGGCATAATGAACATGTTGAAATTCCACACTACTTCAAACAAAAGGTTAGGAAGGAAACTCCCATCAATACTGGAAATAACAGTAACAATAACTGGAGCTAAGAAAACTATTTTCATGAAAAATTGTTTGAAAAGCAATTCTATAAATTTCAACCAATGGGAGCACTGGCTGCTCAGTCAATCAATACTAAATATCCCCTTATAAGGAAACAGCTAATATTACTATTACCACAGCATCAGTACATTATTTATTCCCAACTGTCTTGCCTACTCAGCTGCAATAAAAAAAATAATCATCATCATCAAAAGGTCTATCAGAAGATATTCATGATGCCTATGTAGAAAATAAACAAAGTTTCCAGTTTGATATGGATTGGTCTTTCTTCAGTTATCCAGGTTATAACTATAAGACTTTAAATTAAAAATTATATTCATAAAAGACATTGGTCATTTGAATTCTCCAAAAGTTAATTATCAACCTTGCTAACTCTCACTCTCTCCAGATATTATTCCAAATTATTGCAATGAAAACCTTGTGGGTCATCATTAAAAGTAGGTAGGTATCTTAAAAAAAAAAAAAAACCCAAAAAAACACTATATTTAAAATGCATTTAAAAAAAATGAAAAATATTTCTTGAAGCTTTGATTTTAGTTTTAATTTCATGCTAATAGATTAAATTTAATATTCACAATAAGAAAAATACTCTGGTGCATTTCAAAGCCAAATTTAGATTGGAATTTTATTTTTATTTTCCTGCTTATCAGCAAAATTTATAAATTGTTCCTTATATCTGTCAATACAAAATAATTCGCTTTATTAAAACCTCTTTCAAAAATAAAATATACTTTTCTGAGATGTTATGTGAGGAAAATTAACTGATTTAGACTTGAATTAATCTGGGTGAAATATAATAATACTTACTTTTGGTTTAAAATATATTAGAAAAGCATTTTTAAAAAATTTCTGGCAATTTATTGACAGCCTGAGGTTTGAGAAATTTAAGTAAGGGGGACAGAACTGAAAGAAATGAATACAACGTGAATGACTATTTTTTTTATAACATTCTAAACTTTACCTCTCTGGAGGTGACTGCTTTTGCTAAGCAAAATATTTGTTCTAACATTGCAGGTGATGTTGATTGATGAACAATAGTAAGTTTGAATGTTGTAGTTGTGTTACCATAGCAGGATATGGCAACAATTAACATGGATCTTAACAACTGAGCTATTGCAATTGAAGCTGCTATCTATATAGTAAAAGATAATAACTATTAAATAATTCAGAGTGTTAAAGGTTAACCACCCAGTAGTCATAAAAATTTAAAACATTTATATACTTTATTGAATTTTAGGTGTTTATGGCTGACACATCTGGTCTAGTGCTTCTGTGATATATTTAGAGATTCTTAATAAAATTCAAAGAAGACTCTGTAATGCTATTGGCATCACAGCTTCAGTCATTTTCCACTGCCATAATGTAACTTCCCAGTGCCTTTTTATAAATACTTTTATGGTGATTGTTCTGATGAACTTTCCTCTATGATACTTCATGAATTTCAGTGCAGTACTAGATTGGCAGCAAGGTCTCAGCATTTTACAGTTGAAATGGCTAGAGATGTAAGTTCTATGTTAACAGTTTCTTCTATCTCATTTTTCACTAGTGGAACTCTTTTCCAGCTTCTTCCTACCCAGTCAAATTTGATCTTCAAAAATTTAAATGCAATGTCAATCATTATCTTTTGTCTTCTTAATTCTTGTTCTTTTATTGTTCTCTCTCCTTAACAGAGTTTTTTTCCTCATATTCTCTAACACTCAGTAACCCCTTGTGTCTTAGTGGCGTTATTGTCTTGCTTTGGGTGAAATGATTAAAAGATAAAAATCTTGGCTTTAATCTTACAAAGACGCTTGTTGAGAAAATGTTAGAAAATTACCAATAACGTTTTTTTTAATTTATTAGGTACCTACCTCTCTTATTGTCTGATAATGTCATGTACTGATATTCATATTTGCAAAAATTAGCATGTTTACACACACACAAAAATTAAAAATATTTTAAAATATGTTGATGAATAGTAGTGAGTTTTTACTTTTTCCTGTCATAATCAGTACAGTTTTAAATTTATCACTTGAGTTTGAGTGCTATGAAAACAGAATTTTAAAAGATTTAAAAGTTTATAAATTATTTTAATTAAAATTTTAAAAAATGAAATCAATTCTCGTAAAAAATTCAATATTCATAAAAAAACGTTTAACTAAGACAATTTTTCATAATAATTTATTTAAAAGCAAAAATATCTTTTCAAATTAAAAATGTCTCAGGGTTTGTTTGTTTTTTTTTATTGCATTTTTTTATTTTACCATTCAGTGCAGATTTTTTACAAATAGGAATCCTGTTTGGCCTAAAAATTTTAATAACTTAAATAAATTCTCCCAGGACTTTTCTTTACAAATTAAACATTATTAATTAGTTGATCCAGAAAAAAAAAAAAAGAATTTCTCGAAATTTCATGAAAATTAATATAAATCATTTAAATGAATTGGGAGTGACAGATACTTAAAAAAAAAAGGAAAAAGAAGATATTTTTAAGGTTTTCTAAAAAAGAAACGTTCAAAAAATAATTTGATTAACTTCTGAATAATTCCCTAAATTTTTTTTATTAAAATCCGACGTCTGATTTTTGCAAGAATTTTCAAATCAAGTCATTGCAAAACAACAACAAAAAAAAGGTCAAAAAAATCCCCGCACAAATTTAGTCTCGCGTTGACACAAGGTAAAAAGAAAAAGAGAGATTTTTAACTAAAATTTCCAAGGTTTTAAAAAAAATTAAATAAAAAAGATTATTAAATTGACTTCATAGAGTTTTGTTTTTATTTTTTATTTGGACATTTTTTCATTATGTTACCTCCTTTTTTAGCGAATTTTTGGTTTGGAGGTACAAAAATGAGAATGGAATACAAATACAGTGTAACCCGGATATAAGAGAGTTGTCGGGAGCGGAGAAGAAGTCTCTTATATCGGGGTTTGGTCTATTTTGTTTAGTTAAGTATGGCTCTAATTTGGGACCAGATAAAATCTCTCTTATATCCGTGTTTCTCTTATATCCGGGTTACACGTACAATTAATACAAAAAAAAAATCTAAGATGCAATAAAAAACTGCGCCAAGTAGTAATGAATGATGGAATAAAAGTAAAACTAAAACTAAAAGTAATGTTAGAATCATATCAGTAGAAAAGCTAACAAAAATAAATAAAAAATCCATAGTTGACAAGTGAAAGAAAAACTGAAGGTTGTTTATGTTTATTGTTAAATGGTAGAAAAGACCATATTCACATGTTAAAAAAAAAAATACTAATTTATTTACTTATCTGGGATATCGCGTTTTCACTTTTTACTGTTAATTTTATTTTTATTCAATCAAAAATTTGTATGACATAAAATATTTTTATACAAAAAAAAAAAAAAAGAATTACTAAAACTGTAAGAGGAATATTGCAGTTAAAGTAATTCTTTTGTAAAAAATAGTCATTGCTATTTTTTTATTTTTATTGTGAACTATATGAAAATATCTGCTTCACTTATAAGAATATATGTTGCATTTATTTGTTTGCATAATAAAAACCGGACACTCGATAAACAAGTAATCAATATTTCTAAATAGATGATAGATAAGATGAAGACGAAATTTAGACTTGTTTATGTGTATCGTGTCTTGTAAACAGGTTTTAGTCACAAAACAGAAAATCATCAACCATTTCTTTAACAAGTGGTTGATGCTGTTCATTCCTGCAAAAATCACAGAAAAAAAAATCAATCTCTGAGCGATTGAAAGAAGAATGATCGAAGAAAAATTGTTCAACATAAACATATCCTGAAAAGAATTACCAGCTTCGGTTGGTTAATAACAATTTTATTGTGAAAACATTAACTTACATAAAGTGTGTTAAATACATACTTATGTATATATAAAAAACAATATACCTCTTTTTGAAGAAGCGTTTTGGTCGACCAATTTGTTGCTAGCCATTTTAGATTTAAAAAAAAAAAAAAGAAAGAAATCGGTGTCATTTAAAAGAAAGTCCCGCTCTTATAATTTTACCGAATTGGAATTATCATCACTCATCAGTTTTATTTTTATAAACGTGTTCCTTCCACTGGTTTGGTTTAAAGTACCAATCAAATAAAAATAAATGATAAAATAAATAAGTAAATAAAACTCACTTCTCTTGTAGTTCCAGGTTTACAGTCCTTTGTACCAAAACAAAACAATTTCCCGCTGCGTGTTTGACTGATAAAAAAAACAAACAGTTGAAACTGAAACACTCGGAATCGATAAGTCGCTGTTGTTGATGTTGAGTTAGTTTGTATTTTTCACTAAAGCTAGTGATCATTGTTCGAGCGTAGGCAAAAGCCAGATTTTTGAAATGTTGATTTTTTTTTTTTTTTCAAAGCAAGCAGGATCTCCCTCCTACGAAGATTGGCGCAACAGAAGCTTTATTATCCGCTTTTAACCTCCTGTTATTTTGCGTCGAACTAACGAAAAATGAACTTTTACTTAACAAATCAATGGATTTTTTTCTTCTGTTTACCACAATGAATATTGTAGGTAGTGTTTGTTCACAGGAAAAATAAACGTATTGGAGAGGATAATAATTGCTGATTAGGTTGGTTGATTAAAACTAAAAGAATTCCAATTATAACTGTTCTATTGTTTTAGTACCCATACTGATGCAGTGAGTAAACCAGTAACCATAACAACTTTTTTTTTTACTTAAGCTAAAAAAAGTAAAACTTTTATTAAAACTTCTGTTTGGGTTATATTGCTTACTTAATGAGACATAATGTACGATGAAGGGGGAATTAAATTAACAGATTCATTATTTAAGGCTCATCGATGTTTTCACAAACTTATATTCCAGAATAGCCGAATTAATTTCAAATACCACACCTACTGGTTTAGGCGTCACGTTGCCTAGCAACAAGCACTGTTGATGACAGTATCACTCCCTGTCTTCTTTCTTGAGCGCGTACTTTGTTTAATATTACATTAACGAAGCAAAGCAAAAAGTAAAATTTATTGGAGTTTAACAGCTTTTCCGTCATGGTTGCTGTTGTTACCAGCACAGAGCAAGGGTCCGAAAACACGGAACAAGGCAGCAAAGATGCATCTGGGGGTGACATTGAACAGAAAGATGCAATTGGCAACAGTAAACCGTCAGAAGAGTATTCGTCTGGCGCCCAGGGTATATTAGCCGAAGACGACGATGAAGAGCATATGGAAGGTGATGACGAAAACGAGGATAATGTTCAATCTTTGAAAAAGGAATTGTCTAAAATCATAATAACCACGCCCATAACACATCACAGGTGAGAAAATGAGTACGCACGCACACACACACACACACACACACACACACACACACACACACACACAAAGTTCATGATATTTCTTTTTTTAATTAATTATCTAGATATCTATTGAGCTCTCTTATTGACAAAATTATGCTCATCCTGATGTACATTAAATTCTATAATTTTACATATATCAATATTATTATTATTATGTTACACTCACACATATGATGTGTGAATGGAAATTCTCTTCTTGTGACATGGTGTAAACAAGACACCTCACAATTCAAGAAGTTTTTGGGGAACCTTCACAGAGTAAATGATGGAATTTTCTGAAGGTTTATAATTTTGGTTTCAATTTAATTATTATTATTATTATTATTATTTTATTTCCTTTGATTTCTGGTGTGTACACATTTCTTTCCGGGTCCCACTCAGAGACCTAAGGTCAGAAATGGTGTCATGACATTTTCCACTGACCAATAAAGAAAAAACATATTTTACATGAAGCTCTTTATAAGGTGTGGGCTGTACTTGTGACCACAATTTTTTGTATTTCTTTAAGGCATGGGTTTCCAGGAATCCCTTCAATATGTCTACTGAAATATTTTTCAACCAATTCAAGTAAGCGTTCCAGCTACAACAGGGATTGTTGATGTTCACATGTGCCACATTTTTGAGATTTAAATTTCAAGGTCCTTGTATTTTGATAGCTTTTGAAGATCTTCAAAGATACATTGCAGTCTGCATGGACTACTGTATTAATAAGGAGGCTTTTATTTTTGCGGTCTCTAATAACAATGTCTGGGCCATTAGCTTTGATTGTTCTGTTTGTGTGTATTGTGTAGTCCCATAAAATTGTAGCAGGTCCTATCTTCGTGACTGGGTATGGGTGGTGTTCATACCAATTTCTTTCAGTTTCCTTTCCGTAAAAGTTGCAGATTTTCCAGTGCAGATATTGGCTCACTATGTTATGCTGGGTTTTATATTCAGTGGTTGCCAATACCGTGCAGCTTGATACAAGATGGTCAATTGTTTCTGGATATTTATCACAGAATCTGCATTTTGGGTTAACACGTGTGCTTAATAATTTCTCGTTAACAAGCATTGGTTCTGTGCAGCAAAGATAAAACTATGTAGCCACTTATGAGTATGGGGTTTGTCTCCATCAGATTGTTTGGTACGGGCAGAGTATTGGCCATGTAGTGGTTTATCTTGTCATTGTTTCTGTATCTGGTCAGTTGCATTTGTTTTTGCTTTCTTTTTTTAAGTATTTTGTAGCTTCAGTTGGTGTATTGTGGTTTACTATTGTGGTGTACCCATTTGAAACTCCATTTTGAACTTGCTTTATTATTATTATTTATTTTGTATGTGTCATGGTACTGTTGTTGTGTAGATGTCTTGGTTGTGAGGGATATACTGCCTGTCAAGTTATAACAAGGACTTCAGACAGACAGTCCCTTTCGAAGTATGCTTGCTGGATCCAATAAGGCAGAGTTTTCTAGTATTCGCAAAGTATATTTTACACTAAGTTTGTTAACATATTATTTAAACTTCAGTGGGATGGAGCTGAGTGCTACAATCACTACCGGATGACTTTAACATTTTTCTTTGGCATTTTCTGCAATCTGGCAACCTCAACCTTGAATAGTTGCTGATCCTTTCTATCTGCTTTGCTTTTAGAGCTTATATTGTAGTCAGTAGATATGGTCACATCAATTAATTGGCATTCATTTTCAATTGTGTTTAGGATGAATATATCTGATCTTGCATGTTTAAAAACTCAATTATAAGTCCGAGTTCTAAACAATCTTTGGTTTGCCTTCTCCTTCCAATACTCTCATAATCATACTATTTCTTGCATATGTTTTAACCATATTTTTGCACAAGAATTAGTGTAAGTTAAAGTAAACTTGGTCATGTCGTCTTTTATTATCTTCTGTGCCAGCAGCTTACATCAACTGATTACATGTGTAAAATTCCCTTGTTTCTCTCTACAAAGCCTACACATTGGGTCATCTAATAAACGTTGCTGGCTATAGCTTTTGTATGTAAGGCATGTTCCCGTGCCCCTATGATTAGAGTTTCAGTCTTGCTCCTTCACTATTCAACAAGTTGTGTGCCAGAGTCCCTCATTCACCTCCAGTACAGTCAAATAAACTTATTAGCCCTTATCTTCCCTCACAGCTTTTCATGTAAAGTTTGCTGATGTTAGACCATGCATGGTCAGCATTTTACAGGTCTTCCTATCAAGTTTGGCAATTTTCAGCTTTGTGCAGTTCAAAGTTGCAGCACTGCATCTAACTGCAGTCACTGTCCACGTGTTGAGTGCTGCAATCAGGATCCAAGAGTGGAGTTTTCATTATCATTATTATTAGTGTTTTGACTTTGCAACAATTTTTTTATCAAAAGATGCAAACAGATGAGGTATCATGCAATCAGAGAGAAACAAATATGTAATTGTGGTCATTTCATGCAGAAAAACCTATACAAGATGGGAGAAGTAATCATGAATCTGATTTTTTACAATTCCCATATTTTAGGTTGACCAAAAATTTGATCCACATATTTGTTTGTTTCTTTCATATTATTCCCAAAGCTGCAATATTTACAGGTAATGTTGCTTTGAGATATTATGTTATTATTATATTTGCAACTTTTGTTCTATTGTAAAAACATTATAAAATTAAATTCAGTCATTCTGTGGGGAATAATGGAAATGTGTTTACTACATTTTCTTATCTGTATTGTTTTTTAATGACTCCGTTTCCTTCAATGTAAATTAATTTTAATTGTAAAATTCACTTTTTTCTTTCTTTTCTGAATGTACAAATGTTACCATTGGAACAAGTTGTTTAGGTTGTTTAAGCATTGTTTAGTCTAACACAAGGTTAAGTTCATTTTTTGGGAAAGATAAAGTTGATAAACCAAAATAGAAATTTTTTATAAGTCATACTAATATTGTTTTTAATTGTCTTTACTCGTTATATACACTATTTACATTCATATTATTGTCCTCATTTTTGTTGTTGTTATATCACAATGTTTTGGCTGTTGTACTCTCTGGCCTTCATCAGGTGTATGTCAATTTGGGTAACCCTCAGGGAATTCTGAACTGAACCCTTTATTTAATCAATGGGAGTATACTCTTCTTATTCCATATATCTATGGATATCTCATCTAGTTCTTATTTTTAGTACTGCTAAGTTATTGTTCACCCAGTTTCCACTCAGTCCAAGTACACACTGCCCAGCAAAGGGATTGAACTCACAATTATTATGCCACCAAATTCATTCAATGCTTTAATACACTAGGCTATTGTTCCATGTATTCTTTAAGTTTAAATTTTGGTCATACTTAGTATGATGAATGACTAATGTATCGAGTGTATCATTTTGTTTGGTTTGGTTTGTTTTGTTTAACAGCATATCAACCTCAATGGGTTATTTAATGCCAACAAAATTTTATTGCTGGTAATATTTTGTTTTGTCAAAAATCTATTTCTGGGAATATCTTTTTCTTCAAAAATCTATTTCTGAGAATATTTTTCCTTCAAAGAATCTATTGCTGGTAATATTTTTTTTCAAAAAATATATAGCTGTTTGTATTGCTGGTTTTAAGCTATTGCTAATAATAATTTTTCCCTCAAAAATTATTGCTGGTAATAATATTTTTTTTTACAAAGTATTTCTAGAATTAAAACTTATTTTTACACTTTCATAGTATTTTGACACAAGTTTGGGTGTTAACTGTTGTGGCCTGTTTAGGGGCCAGAAAGAAAGACATGGAAAGAAGAAGGTAGGTTGAACAAGTGTATTGAAATAACATATATACAAAATAAGAGTGTTATTAGTCAGAAGATAGAAGTGTCCATCCGAACTATCAGGTTACACTGTGTCTCGACAGCCTCTCTTAGGAAGTCTCGCAGGTTAGTAATTATGAAGGAGGAAGAGTTCATTCTAATGTAGATAGGTCACCATAACATATTTGCTCATAGCTGGGACCATAGCAGGTGCTACCACCACAGATCAGGGAACACCAGCAATTAAGAGGTGGTTCCGCGCTCCTCAAAACCTCCTGATTAGAGGCCTTGCTACTGGACGTAGTTTATCGTCTTACTCAGGATGTGGATGAGTACCATTTTTTTTTTTTGTAAAAGATCTTGTGTTCATATATTCTTTTATTTAAATTTCTAGAAGTGTTACCTGTGTACTTCTTGTGACTTTTATTGCAGTCTGTAGTGTAAACTCTTGCATCAGGTTTAAGGTTATTGTTTTGCTTTGTATTAATGAAATCTTTTAGTTTTAAAAGTAGTTATAACAAATTTTATATTAAGTTTAGATGCATTAAACAACTACTTGAATTGTCTTTAAATAGAATTGATCTATTTTGAATTATCAGTATAGAATTGTCTTGCATGAAACTGTCAGATCATGGAACTGAATCATATTTTTTTTCTATTGTTGTTGTCTTGCAGGAAATTGGAGGACTTCAACATTGCAGACTTTCCTCTAAGTTACCGGGAAAATCTTCCAAAGGAGAAGTTAGTTTTACAATATGCTGAGAACTTCCGTAGCCAATATGTCCACTTGTACAGAGACAGAAAGCCTTTGTTGCTATCACCAACCAATGAATGTGGTATTGAGGTAAATATCGATTAATCATGACTGGATTCAATTCCAATTGGAGTTGGGGGTGGGGGGCTTTGTTATCTATCACTCTGACTTGATTTAAAATCATAGGTTTCTATGAATTTGTGGGGTTTTACAAATGAGACTCATTTACCTGTTATATTGGGTTAAATCCATACTTGATACTCCAGAAGGTAATGCTATTTTTCTTTTATAAATGAAATTCAACTTCCAACAACAGAAATGGATAACGCAGGAAAAATAATGATATAATCTAGAAGTTGACCTACCTTAAACAAAAGGTTAGGAAGGAAACTCCCACCAGTAGTAGTAAGAGCAATAACAGTAGACTTGAAAAGAGTATTTTTCTTTAAAACTGTTGTTATATTAAATAAATGGTGGCAGAACAAGGAAGAAACAATGGAGGTTTAAAGAAATAAACAATTGAATTAACGTAAAATACAAAAATGATAAATCAGTGTAAATGTCTCTCATTGAATAGAAACAAATAAGTGGAGTTGTAAAAGGTGTCTGCAGAGATGTACAGTAGGAGAGGGAGAGGGAGTTATGACTTACTGTGGTGACAGCCTTTGGTATGTTGTTCTTTGAAGATGAGAGGCTGCCTTCTGATGAGCATAGGTAATCTGGACCAAGGTGCTGTCTGACTGCTGAAAATGTCACTTTGATGGGTTTTTATGTCCTTCCTTAGGTTCAAGATCAGCTTAAGTTTTTATTTTGTTTTTTTTAGGCAGGAGTTGGTGCTATTGAGTGGAAATTCTGGGTTGTTTGCTTATTTTTTTCTTTGAGTGTGTGAGCAAAATGGAAGCCATGTGCAGAGCCCATGCTCAGTTGATGGAATTTCAGTTCAGTCTTGGTTTTTGGAGTGTTCACATCTGGCCAGTGGTGGAAATTAGTGTAGCATGATTCAGAAGAAGATCTTGTTTTAGGAAGAATGTAACACTGTTTAAGAAAAAGATTTTATTAATTTTAACCAATAGTAATGTTAAATGTTTGGTCGATGAATGCTGATGTTTCCTTGTATAAAAATGGCCAATATTACCATTACCATATATGAGATTTGGCCTTAAATTATCCATCTGTTTAATATTAATGAAAAAATAACCTTCCTAGGGCAGTGACAACTTAGTCGTCTTTAAAATACTCTCCTTGGAGCCTCATACACCTATCTTCATATTCCTTCCACTTCTCAAAAGAAAAGTTCTCTTTATGGGTCACTATCAGCTACCTCATCATATTCTTCCTCATGAGGGTCTTTATTTCTTGGGGGGATTGTTTTCTAGAGATGTGTGAAATGTTAGGTAAGGCATGGGAAAATGTTTTGATAAACAGAATGATCCATCTGTTCAAATTCTCAAAATTTCTGAGGAACCCTCTTAATGTATATATAACATTCAATAACACACACACACACACACACATACATAAAAAAAAAACATTCTTATACATGGTCAGTTTTGGGGATGTGGGTCAAGCTGTTACCTTTTTCTCCCCCACTATATATATATATATATATATATATATATATATATATATATGAAGAAATATAGTCTTAAGGTGTGCTATATTTATGGGATAAAGTGCTCAATATCAGAAATAGAGTGTGTGTAAATATAAAAGTGAACATAGAAGTCAACACAGAGGCGACAGTCTGTTTCATGCTATATGCAATCGTCAGGCCATGTATGCTGTTATTTTTCTCGGCTATTTATACATATATGGGTCAGTGGTGCATTGTGGGTAGTCTATTATGGTGGTTATTTTACCAGAAGTCGTTTATTTATTTATTTGGGTTAAATTATTTTGCTTGTTTTTATTTTTTGTTTCTTATTTTATTTATTTATTTACTTATTTTTTAATCGGTGTTTTTTTATTAACGTAGTAAAGATTTGTTTATATCACTTATTTAATAGTTTTGTTTTGGTTTGAGAATTTAATTAAAGCTATTTGTACAGTTTTGGGGTTGGTTGTTGTAGTTTATTCTAACTATTATTTTGGCAGAAACAGTTTTTTAATTTGAGTTTATTTGGATTGATTATCTTTATTTGTTTTTTCTAACGGTAACTTTATCGGGATTGGTTAGTTTATTTATTTACTTGGATGAATTTAGGTCAATTTATTTTACTTGTATATTTTCTCTTTTCGGTTTTTAAGTAACGCAGTATATATTTATTTATTTTTTATTTTTATTTTATTTTATTTTTTATTTTGTTTTATTTTTTTTTTTTCATTTTTTTTTATTGTTATATAACAGTTATAGCTATTTTTTGTCCGATTTTTTGGTTTGATTTTTTAGTCTAACTAATATTTTGGTCATAATGGTTTGCTACTTTGTTTATTATTTACTTTATTTATTTGGGTTCGTTGTTTTTTTTGTTTTGTTTTTTGTTATTATTATTATTATTATTATTATTATTATTCTATTTTGTCTATTCTAACAGGTGGGATTTGGTAATTTGGATTAATTAATTTTGCTTATTTTTATTGTTATTTTGTTTACTTGTTTATTTATTTGTTTTTATTTTATTTTTTTTGTTTTCAATTTTTTAAGTAACGTAGTAAAAATTTGTTTTCATGTCTGCATTTTGAGATGAGCTCGGATCTTTTATTTAATAATTTATTTTGGTCTGGGAAAGTAATGATAGTTATTTTTTCCTCCAAGCAAAGTTTGCAAGTTTTTGATTGGTTGTTGTAGACTGATGATCTTTTCCTTATTTTCCAAGATATTTTTGGTGTGATGTGCGTTTTGTTTTTAATTTCCCAGATATACTTAGAAAGCATTGTACTGTTCGCATATTTACTATTTGTGAAAGATGTTTTGTGTGTATAATTTATATATATATATATATATAAATATATTCAAATATATTCAAATAACACCACAGATTCTCAATTGGGTTTAAATCTGGGGATTGACTTGACCATTTCAGGATATTTACTTTATTTTCAGCAAGCCATTTCTTCATAGATTTTCTAGTGTGCTCAGGATCATTATCGTGTTGGAAGATCCAATCAGGAGGAAGTTCAAGATTTTCAACTGAAATCATTAAATTTGCTTCCAAAATATTTTGATATGCTGTGGCATTCATTCTGCCATCTATTACTGATATGTTTCCAGTATCTTTTGCAGAAAAGACATCCCAAAACCATGATGCTGCCACCACAAATTTCACTGTTGGAACTGTGTTCTTTTATTTGAAGGCATTGCCATCTTTCTTCCATACATGATTTCTAGAATTCCATCCAAACAACTTAATTTTGGTTTTGTCTGTCCATAATATTCTTTCCCAATACGATTTCCCCTTATCCTTATGTTCACAAATGAATTTCAACCTGACATCTTTGTGTCTTTTCAATAGCAGTGCAGTTTTCCAAGGGGAGGGTGACTTTTTTATTGTTTCTATGAATTTTGTTTGTTTAGTGACACAGATTCCTGATGAAAGTAAATCACCCTGTTTAATTTAATGCATTAATTTCCTCAAAGATCTTGAAAAAATCTTCTGTGGAGCACCTGTTCTTCTTTGGTTTTCAACAGTTTTCAGTTTTTTATACGTTGCAATAAATGAACTGATGGTAGTAAATGTATATTCAGGTTGTTTGAGATTTTCCTGTAACTTTTACCTTCTTTCCAGAGCTTAACAATCAGTTTTTTTTGTGAATTTGTCAATTCTTCAACTCTTGCCATGATGATAATCTTCTTGCATGAATATCAATTACAAATGATGTAGTTTCTGTTATTTGGTATATTTTTTTTATTTGTGATTCTGCAACACCAGTCAACAAATTTTGAAGAAGTGTGGTTTTTTGTCAACACCAATTAGCCTTTCACTCACTCAAAGCCATTTTAACTATTGATCTTAGAAATGGTTTTATACAGCTGACAATTTAAATTATCTGAATAAGTTTGGCATCATGTATGACATCCATATAAAAGTTTCCATCTGACAAAGCTAGTTAAGAACATGACTAGAGTTTTTATTAATGCTTTAGTTTTCTAGCAACTTGGTGTTGGGCAAAACTGCCCCTAGCACAGCATATTCTATGTTCAATTTCCTTATTTCTTATACTAAATATGTTATACACCATACTTCATACACCAAGAGATTTGAAGTGTTTAGTATTTACTAATTCCATATTCTGAATTTCTATGATGGATTAAGTGCTTTCATTCTAATCCCAGGTCATAGTTTCTGTTTTAGAAAGGTTTATTTGAGTCATATTTCTTGAAACACTTCATAGAGGATGTTGCTTTTTTGTTTAAGGTCATTCTTAGTCCAACTATGAATACCTATGTCATTAGTATAGTCTACCCCATCTTATGTATATTGGTTTTGTGATGGAAAGCAGGATCACTGTCTTTTATTAGTTGTTATTAGTTGATATAGTATAGAATACTTAAACAACTGTGCCCATCTCTTCACATCTGTGCTTGTATAGCTCAAGTACAATATTTTTATGATTGGGTAAAAGCTTTGTTATAAAGATGCAAATAAAAAAAATCAATGCATGGACCCAAGAATCTTGATATGATAGATGATTACTGTAAAGAGTTTATATGGAATCAAAGATTTCAAAACACAAAATTTTATCATTTTTCACATCAAATCTCTGTGAATTTATATCCTGTTTATAATTATTTTTCTTGAATTTTGATAAAAACTGAAAACTCCTTTATTGATTTTGATTTTCTTGATTGAAAGCAAAATAGTTTCCAGAAATTCAATTTAAACAGCACTCATTAATGATATCTTCTCATTAGAGAAGATTAACATGCGTAATTTTAATTTAAATTTTTTTTTTTTAACTATTTCACCCCAAGCAAGGCAATAATGCTAAAGAAAATGAGAAGACTTTAGTGAGGGAAGACTTTAGTGAGAGACAATAAGATTCAGGAAGACAAATGTTGATTTATGTTGCATTAAAATCTTGGAAGATTGTAGGTGGCAGTGAAGCAAGAAATCGAAAGAGAGTTCCACAGGTGAGAAGTGTGAGAAAACAATTAGAATAGAACTTACAGTTACATCTAGACACTTCAACAGTAATCTGATGAAACCTAGTAGCCAATCTAATAGTATACTTAAAGACATGTAGTTGAGGTACAGCTCATTATAACACTTGAAAATATTTATAGAAAAGACAGAGGGAAGCCACATCATGGCAAAGGGTAACTCAAGTCAAGATGATAAGTAAGCATTGATAACATTATAGACCCCCCCTTCTTTAGATTTTGTTGAGAATCTCAAGATATATAGCTAGAGCACCAGACCTAATATGGCAGCAGTATTCAAAGCACAGATGAATGGTAGATTCATATTTGTGCAACATGAATTCCAATGAGAAAAATTGTCTGGCACGACACAGTGAACCAACTTCCTTAGCAGCAGACCTAGCAGTTGATTCAATATAATTGTGCCATTTCATGTCAGTGGAAAACGTGAGACCAAGGTGCAATGAGTTGCTCTTCTGGAGGTTAGCATCAGCCATACTGATGGAGAAGAAAAATGTTTCTCTATGATGATTACAGGATAAATGTTTCGTATTGCGGGTATTTAAATTCGCAAGCCATTTCTTGCCCCAGTTAACAGATTAGGGGTCATTTTCGAGAGCAACTGCCAGTTTTACTTTGTTGGACCTATCAGATCAAAGATGGGATAACATCCCAGTGAAAATACAAACCGATTATTTTATTTTATTATATTATTTTGTTCAAGAATGTTTTCTGTAATTAATAGATACTTTCTTCTTGCAGAAGTTTGTGTGCACCACTATCCGCCCCACAGTGTTACTATTTCCAGAAATCTTTGAGTGGGATGCTGCTGCCAGTTTTGTGGCTGATTATCTTGTATGTGAGATGCTGGAACCAACCTTTGAACTGGTGAGACATTTTATACTGAATGGCATTATTAAACAAAATTGTATTTGCTGATCTACAGTTTACTGAGGAATAAATCATAATATCTATGTCTAAAATGTGTTGCAGCACTATTCCTAGTTAAACTAAAAGCAGTGGCAACAATATTTTGCACATGTAAATGACGGGTTTAAGGAAATGAAACGAATTTCAACAAGGCGATATTTTATATTTTGGTTTTTACATAACTGAATAACAAGAGAGAGAAAAAGTACTAGGATAAAAATGTTATGAAATATTAAAAAAATAAATTTAAATTAAAAGAAAAATGATGATGAAAAAATGATAATAAAAAAATAAAAGAAATAATTATATATGCAAATTATATTTTATTGTATTTATTGACCCCATAGAAAAGGGGGAATTAAGAGATTTAAAATGAGTGCATTCATCCATTAGATATCTATATTTCTGAGATGAGGTATTATATACACTATTTACATTATTCGGACTATTGTCCTCATCTTTGTTGCCATATTTATTACAACGTTTCAGCCATTGTATGCACCGGCCTTTTTCAGGTGGTTGGAATGTCGAACTGAACCCTTTATTTTGCTCACTGGGGTAGACTGTTCTAGTTCCACATGCCATGTTTAATGGATGTCAGTTATCAGTTATCTCCTTTTAATTCCCCTCAAGGACACATGGCATAGTGGATAAAGGCATTAGTTAGATCCAATGACAGGACCCAAAGAGTGTGAGTTCAATGCCCGGTTAAGGCAGTAGAGAACATGTTGGCTTTTCCTGTTGCTTTTATTGGCATGAGACAGCTGACAAAGTTGCAAAGAGGTCTGTATCTAGACACGCCAAGCTGCTCTGCTGCCAACAGGGAAGACCCAGATGTAACTAGTCTTGATAAACATGTCTACACACAACTCAAGTCCTCTTTTAAGCACTCTCAAATGATTGTCTTAATCTGTTCTGCTGATGAATGTAAACAGCCTGCTGGGTCATGTCTCTTTGGTAAGTTGTAGTTGATATTTACTCAATTTAAGTTTGTCTCACCTAAGATCATACAGGAAAAAATCCTAAATTGAAAGATTGTATTTCATCAGTCTTCTAGGTGAATAACTTCCTTGGAAATCAGGACATGAAGTCCTGGCATTGTTAATTGATTTTGAACTATTGCCAACACCAATGGGAAATATGCAACTGTTTTTATTAAGTTAAAACACATTGAACAACTTCTCATATTTTGTCACCTTCCATGGTTTAACTTTTCAAGCAGTGAATGAAACAAGAATTCACAATGTCCTGAAAGATAAGCTAACTAATCTATGATTATTATGTCTTAAAATAATTATGCTGTAAAGTGATTCAGATGATATTGCTTATTCTTGTTCATACTCATAACAACTATATAACCTAGTCTGACACAGGGTCACTTAGGCAGGATCACATTAATTAAAAATAACCTGTCGCTCACTGGTTATTGGTAAATTGTAGTAAATACTAACTTTAGCCTAATCTGACACAAGGCCACACATTCAGGATTATATTTATTGAAAAATAACCTACCATTCATTGCTCATTGCTAAAATGTAGTAGATATTAAGTTTAGCTTAGTCTGGCCCAGGTCCACTGTGTCAGGATCACATTAATTGAAAATAATCTGCCATTCATTTCTATTTGGTAAATTATAGTAAATACTAACTTTAGCCTAGTCTGGAACAAGGCCACTCATTCACTATCCCATTAATAGAAAATAGCCTGTCATTCATTGCTCTTTGTAAATTGTAATAAATATTTGCTCAGCTTAGGTTAGTCTCACCTAAGATCATACAGTAGAAAATCAAATTGGTAGATTGTGTTGCATCAGTCTTCCAGGTATAACTGGAAATCAACATTTGAAATACTGGATTTTCACCTGATCTTGAATCCCTACTCCTGACATCATTGTATAATATGCTACTATTTCAGCTAGTTGTTTGTTATTAAGTTAAATTAAATAAACTATTTTGCTACTGTCAAAACTTCTGCAAACTCTTTATACAATTTTCTGTTTTGTTTTTTTCTTTCCAGCCTGATCGTATTTTGTCTCCTTCCACGGTTTTAAAAAGGCAGAAGGGAAACTGTTTTGAATATAGTATGTTACTATGTTCACTTCTTTTGGGAGCTGGCTACGATGCCTATGTTGTCAGTGGTTATGCTACACAAGACGTCTGTTTGGCTGATGAAGCACGACAGGTCTGTCCATTTCTTCAAAAGAAAGAAGAGGTAGGTTTATTTTGTGCTTTTGAATTTAACATTAAATTCCCCAGCTTTGGATTAAATAGGAGGGTAAATAGTCTTGGGTGGCAGCATTTAAAAGACAAATTGTTAAATTTTATTGTGAATATATAATTATTGTAATTAATTTAAAAGACATCTTATGACAGACATGTCTTAATTTTTAAAATGAAATATCACCTCCTCAGAAATATGACCTGAAAATAAAAGAAAAAAGATAATCATTTATAATGAAACAACAGTGTGTGCCAGAAACTATTTCATGATATTGTTAAGTAAAAATATTCTCTCTCTCTCTCTCTCTATCTATATATATATATATATATATATATATATATATATTTAGTGTATTGAGGCAACAGATCATTATTCAAACATATATTGTTAAATATAACAGACAATGAATGTCTATTATGTTTGATCACAAGCCATTCTTTGTATAATGGCTTTAGTTTTGGGAGAAAATAAAGACAAAAACTGTCCAACATTTGGATATTTTTTCATTCTGCTGTTCCTTGATCTAAGCTTTCAGCTCACATGAACCATCATCAGAGTGGTTATATGGACATTACAACCGTAGGCAATATTTGTACTCAAATAGATGGTATTGCGATGGGATCTTTCTTAGGTCCTCTTTTTTCCTAATTATTATATGGCACATTTAGAAAATAAAATACTTAATGACACTAATAAATACCGCTATATATGTAAGAGACATAGATAACATTTTCATTTTAGCTAAAAGTATCGATCAAATTACAGAAAAACATATTTGAAAGTCACTCCATCCTCAAATTTACATGAGGATTCAATATTAATAATAAAATTCCATTCCTTGATGTACTTATTGATTTCAGCACACATAAATTTACTACTTCTCTATATAGAAAACCCACGAGCATTAATTTGTCTTCTTAATTATAATAGTGAATGCTCAACAATATAAGTTAGCTGTGATAAAAAACTTAATTCAATGCACACAAATGATATCTTCTTCCAAAGCCATATTCTATAAAGAATTACATAACATCAATCAAACACTCATTAATAATGGATTCCCTAATTTCATCATTTATCAACAAATTAAAATATATCTCAATAAACATAATGATACTACTAACAAAATTGATAATATTAATAATAATTGTAACCATAATAGTGTACATCAAAATAAACATAATACTGTTAACTTATACTATACTAAATGCATAATAATTACAAATACGATGAAACAACACTCAAGAACAGCAGAAATGTTAAACCCATTAATAATAATAAACAAGTTAAGCTCATCATATATCATAAAAAATTAAAAACATTTGACCCCATAATCTTCAATAACCCTACAATCACACAACTAAATCCTCTACAAAAATAGAATGCAGTGTATCAATTTACATGCCACTTCAGAGATTGTATCTCTGATACTAATAATACATGCATTGGTTTTACTACAATCATGCTCTCCTGTAGACTTACTTGTCACTTTTCTGATCTTAGTTTCATTAAATAACCTTTCTTAGAAAAACATAGCCATGTACATAATATTAGACAGATATTAGTTGATAACAAAACAATACTCACACATACACACAGTAAAAAGAACCTTAAAATATTGCAGGCCATCTACATTAAAAGAAAGCAACCCACACTCAACAAAATTACATTTCAAACCAGTGACAGCATATTACATTGCATCTAAAAACATGGGTCTGTTGATAAAATTTCTTTCTCTCATGTGGCCATGTACGATGTCATAGAACAGCATTACGCATTTACGACCTGTGTCTGCTATTCTGTGACCATTATCGTTGCATAGCAAACTTCTATGTAGACATAACAGGATATCATCTTTGATGGTAAACATCGCTGTTGTAATGTCTATATCCATATAACCACTCTGAAGATGGCTCGTGTGAGCCAAAAGCTTAGATCGTGGAACAACATAATAAAAAAATATCCAAATGTTGGACAATTTTTGTCCTTATTTTCTGAAACTAAAGCCACTATAAGAAGCTTAGAATGGTTCATGATCAAACATAATAGACATTCGTTGTCTGTTATATTTAACAATATATGTTTGTGTGTATATATATATATATATATATATATATATATATATATATATATATATATATATATAATCATTTATTCGAAAATTATAACATAAAAATGTTATAAAATCAACACTTCTTGTGACGAATCAAGTGATGGTGTTGAATTCAACATCAATTCCTGTTGAGGAATGCATTTTTCTTCACTAAGATTTCTCAAGTGCTCAGGACAGTAGATGTAAAACATACTGTTTAATATATGAAAATGGGGCATTTATTTCAAATACAGAATATCCACTTTAATAATATTTGAATAGAAATATTGGATTAAAAATAATGGATTGTCAAAAGGATGTTTTTTTTTCCATGAACACCACTATTATTTTAACTGCCTTCACTCCTTGGCAATATTTATTGTTTTAAAAAGCGATAATTAGAATTGTAAAGAAACCTAAACATATGAAAGTGGTTTATACATAATTTGTTCTTGGGAATTTATAACAAAAATAATAAACACTATTTATTATTTTGTTTATTTGAATAGTTGGCAAAGCATTGGCTAATTGCCAATTGATTCAAACTTTATAAAATGGTAAATAATAAGGATTTCTTTATAGTTGGTTCACATACTTTAATAATTTAGGAAATGTTTATAAATTTATGAATAAAAATTATTTTCATATTTATTTCTTTATAAATTGGTAAATGATAAATATTACATTGCATTAGTTTTAATAGAATTGTTTTAGTTTTTAGAATGTTGTAAATATAAAATTATTCTTGTAAAAAACAATCTAATAAATAAATAGTGTGAAATATTTTTGTTGTAAATTCTCAAGAATAAAAAATATGTATAAATTCACTTTCATCATATGTTTAGGATTTATTACAGTTTTAATCATCCCTTTTTAAAACAACATTAATGAGGATTGAAGGTATTAGGTTGGTGCAAAAATAATGACGTAATAATGTTGTTTTTTGACGTTACGTCAAAAAACAACATTATTACGTCATTATTTTTGCACCAACCTAATAATTAAAATAATAGCAGTGTCAAGGGAAAAACTGTCCTTTCGATACTCCAGTTTTTTGTGAACATAAAAATTTTCCGGGGTTTTGGACCTCTAAAATCATCAGACCTGTTCTGCCAGGTGGCCCAGCCAGGAGTAATCACCTCCTGGTCAGCTTCTCAAGCTCTTGATTAAATTAATTATTTAAATTTTTTTCTGAAAAAAAAAAAAAAAACAAATAATGAAAAGATGATGTTTTTGTGGGTCATTTTGGGTGTATACAGTTATCTTGTTGAAGAAAAATAAATGTGTGTATTTACATCATCGTAAATTATAGCTAGATTTTAAGAAGAAAGTCAAAGAACGGTCTTTCTAAATTGTACAGGAGTGTATGAAACAATATTTTACTGTATTGTGTAATTTACAAGGGTCAGGAGCTTAAATATTTTTTATAAATTTTAACTTACAGTAATGCTCACAGTTCAAGCAATGAATTCCAAATGTTTTCTGTGTGGAAATGGCTATTCTCACCATTACTATAATAAACTATGAAAAGCTACACTATTTGCATTTTATTTATATGTTAGGCCGGAGCATACAATGGCTGAAACGTAATAAATATGGCAACAAAGATGAGGACAATAGTCCGAATAATGTAGTGTACATAATAATGCCTCATCTCAAAAATATAGACAGATATGAAAAGCTATTGAAACATTAAAAGAATTTGCATGCACCAAATATAGTAATATAGTATACTCTGACCCATTTTTTTTGAGCCAGTGAGCAAACAACATAGCAAATGACTTAAAAAAATAAAAAGCAATGTCAATCCTTGTCAGTACTGAGATGGGTGACTGCTTGAGAATATCAGGTGTTCTAAGCTTGGATGTGTGGCAATGTAATGGATAATGACTTAGAATTGAAAATTAGAGAGCTGAGTTCCAATTCCCGTTGGGTTCATTATATTCTCTTACATGTAAATAACATTGGGAAAGGTATGAATCTATTTTTTCTCCACCCCACAACTATGGGTTAATTAGTAGTATCAGTAAATCAATATTTTCTGGCTTTAAAAAACCTGCAAAAGGTTAATAAGCGATAAAAAAACAAATCAGTCAGTCAATTTAGGCAGCAACTATATACGCTTGTATAAGTGAAAGGAATTTTGTGTATTGTTGACTCATGACTTTTCAGACATTGAAAAAATGACATGCTTCCTGTAGAGATTGATCTTAACTTTTTTAGAGTAATAGAATAATTAATTATGGCAACAAGGCATAATATTTTATGGCATATAAAACACATCTGAAGAAACTATCATTAATATATATATCTTGGTAAGTCTGTATGCCAAATACATGACATTTAACATGTCTAATTACTCGCTTAAATTCTGGCTTCAACAGTCTCTGTTCAATGTCAACTCAATATCAAATGTGTAGTATAAAATAAATTTGCATTAAAAAAATAAAATAAAAACACACACACACGCACACATGCATCTATATAATAAATGCAAATGTCAGTGTGTCACACTTTTTCAACTTTACTCCTAGAGGCTGTATCCCATGATATACCATTTTGGAATCAGGCCAGATGTAGACCCATAATCCTGAAATTTTGGATTTCCAAGTTTTCATTATTGTGATTGTTTTCAATAATTTTTTACATTATATGTTGCAATTAATTTTTTTGTATGATTATTTTTATAACTTGGAAATAAATTTGGTAATAATTGAAATTAATTGTGAAATCCAGTGAAAGTCACTGAGAAATAAAAAATAATTGTTTATATAGAAAGTAAGGACATATGTACATCAAATTGTCTTCAAATCAAGTGGTGGCAGAAGAATTATCATTGAACTTTAAAAGGTAAGCTTAAGTATTAATACAATACTTAAATTCAGCGATTAATTTTGAGTTCTTCTGTTGTATATTGTTGTTTATTGCATCTACTCCTCCCTACCTATTGTGATGAAGGCCTAATCAAGAGCCCTTTACCCAATAGGGTGTTTTTTAAGCTGGTATATATATATTATATATATATATATATATATATATATATATATATATGGGTTTGATACATTTTGGTGTGGCTGATTTGGCATCAGAAAAATAATTGAACTTTGTGGCACTGCTGTTTAGGCGTCAGACTGTTTCGACGTCAATGTCTTTGACCGGAGACAATCAAAAATAAAGGATAAAAGCATTGAAAACATCCAACTTTCAATATGACTTTTTATTTATTTAGGGAATTAAGGATCCTATTAAAACACTAATGGAATAATGTAAATTAAAAACTTAAATTAAAAATATTGTATTTAAAAAAAATTAAAAACTTAGTAAAGTTATTTAATCTTAGAAATTACTTCCTCATTTATTAATTATGAGCAACACCCTTTTGGAATTCAATAGAATCAAATGATTTAACTTCCATTATGACTTTTTTTATTTGTTCATCAGCATCTCTATATTTTTTTAGCTTTTTGTGGGTGGATATCCAGCAATCAACTTTTTCAAGAAATGTATCACATCCTTTCTGAACTACTCCTTTTCTTAAATTTAGAAATGCCTTCAACTACACTTTTTCATAAATTGAACTATTTGAGCATATAATGACGAAGTACTAATTTGACTATTAAACAAGAGAGAGAGAGAGAGAGATAGAGAGAGAGAGAGAGAGAGAGAGAGAGAGAAAATTTGACTGTAACGACAAAGTAGTAATCTGATGCCCAATTGTCCCCTTTGGAGAAAAAATTCTATGTTGAATGTCCCATTCCCTATATATATATATATATATATATATATGAGATAACGATATATATTATTTTTTATATATCAAGAACAATATTGGGGAAATTGTATGATTAGGTAAGCTTTTTCCACTGAAGTCCTGAAGGACAAAATGCGTCACAAGTAAAATTTTCCCCAATATATATAAGTAAAATAAAATATAAGATAATTGCTGGTATAAAATGTGAAGTACTATTTTGGTTTGACAGAAAGATTTGAGCCATCTTCAGAGTGGTTATATGGACATCTAAACATTTAAGCTTAGATCAAGCAACAGCAGAATAAAAAAATATCCAAATGTTGGACAGTTTTTGTCTTTATTTTCTCCTGAAATTAAAGCAAACATGCAGAGTTAGAATGGCTCATGATCAAACATAATAGACATTCATTGTCTGTTACATTTAACAATATATGTTTGAATAATGATCTGCTGCCTCAATATGCTATATATATTACTTACATTATTTAAGTTATTTGGGCTGTTCATCATCATTCACAACGTTCTTGTATGCTCTGGCCTTCTTCAGGTGACTGGAATTTTGAACCAAACCCTTTATTTTGTCCACCAGGGTAGAGTATTCTAGTTCCATGTGCCACGCCTCTTCTAGATGTCTCAGTTATTTCCCTTTAATTCAATTCTCCATGTTTTTTGGTTCACCACTGCTGTAGCCAGGTATAGAACTAGCTAGTCACTGGATCTAAGTAACACCTTTATCCACAGGGACATGTGTCCTTGAGGACATCTGTGTATGAATTTTTGGGACTTATAAACCTAATGTCTTAGTAACAAGGTTTTACCAGTGCTCAAATTGCAATTTTTTGTTGTTATTCATTGCATATATGCTGATTCCTTAAGTGTTTGTATTTTCCAGTGATGTTCTTTGTCTATTATTTCAACCTCATCTCACAGGAGGTGGCGATCTCCTTTTTCTATCCATATGTGGTCAGCTATGACTGATTTTTCTATTTCTCCTCATGTTACTGCTTTACAATATTTTTGCAGTCTTACTTTAAGGGGGCAGCCTGTTTCTTCTTTATATTTCTTACTACAGCTGCACAGGATAGCATACACACAGTTCTTAGTTATATGCTCATCTATTGGGGGGGGTCTTACAAGGAAGAGGTGTCTGTGGAATGTTGAACCACTTTTGAAGGCTGTCCTGATATTATATGGACCACAGATCTTTTGAATTTTCTCAGATAATCCCTTCACATAGGGTAAGCAGACTGAAGCTGTTTTCTGAGTGTTGTTACCCTCTTGTATCCTTCTATCCCAGTTTGTTGGACCTGTCGCCATGTACCAAGTATAGTTATTACATTGTATGATACTGCCTATACTTACCATTTCTTGTTCATATGTCTTTGGGTCACCACTTATGACTTTTGCTAAATGCTCAATATTGTAAGTGACAGACAATCTCTTTCTTTACACTGTTTTGGTGGTGGGAGTTGAAGTTGTGGTATGTCTGGTGAATGTAGGCTTGTGGTATACAGATGTCTTGAACCCATGCTCTGTTCAAGATATTAGTACATCCAGGAAGGAGAGTTTGTTGTTGTTTACTCTCTCTATTGTGAACTGTATTGATGATAATATTAAGTTCACATGGTCCAGTAGTAACTGAACCTCTTTCTGGTGTAGCCGGAGTATGAAGGTGCCATCTATGTATCTCAGCCATAGGGTTGAGTTTAATGATGTAAATTCTAATGCCATTTCCTTAAAGTATTCCATATATAGGTTTGTCATTGCTGGTGATAATGGTGAGCCCATTGCTAAGCCCTCATCCTGTCAATATATGTTTGATCCCATTCTGAAGTCTGTTGTTTGCGTACTGAAAGTCAGCATCTCCTTCAGGTTATCTGTTGGTATACCAGTCTGTTCTCCTAGGGATAAGTTTGAGGCCAGTCTGTTCCCTATTACTGAGAGTGCCTCCTTGGTGAACAAACTCACCGCATCCAGACTCACCATCTGGTTGATTGGATGGGAGCATCTTTGATTATTTCCATGAAGTGGGTGAAGTTCTGGACATATGAAGGTGACTCACCTATTAATGGGCCAATTATATCTACATGAAAGTGACTCGGAGGGTGGCACACAGACCCTTGGTAGCTAACAATCAGCCTGAGTGGAATACTGTCTTTGTGAATTTTTGGGAGACTGTATATGTGAGGTAGCTTGGTGTAATGCTGTAATAACTGCCTGTATATCTTAGGTGTGAAATCGTCCTTGTTCTTGATTAAGATCTGTGACAGTTTGCATTCTGTTTTCATTGTAGGATCTTTTTTTACTTTACTGTAGCTACCATTCACAATGCGGTTTTCCAGCTTTTCTGTATATTCCGATTTGTCCATCACTACAGTTGTATTGCCTTTGTCAGCTGGTAGTATGATGATGCTTTCATTCCTCTGTAAGGTTCTGATTGCCAGCTTCTCCTGTTTCGTGATGTTTGATTTGGGTGGCTTTAACTTTCTCTAGTATCTGTCTCACTTTCCATCTTAGTTCAATCACCTGAGCCTGATGGAAATTTGAGGCTACTTCCTTGATTTGAGCAATGATGTCCAAGCATGGTATCCACCTGATGGTTGTGGCGAAATTGAGACCCTTGTTTAGTAGTAACTCCTCAGAGGCACTCAGCTGGTGTTGAGTGATGTTAATTACTGCCTTCTCAGATAGAAATATATATATATATATATATATATATATATATATATATATATATATGACTTATGACTTTTTCTTGTATTATAATTTGATGAACTTTTGTTAAAAAATAATGAAGAAAGGTTTAATACAGTTTATTTTTAAAAAAAATGTCACCACCAACACAAAATTTCTAAAATCATATATAAGTAGAGTACTACAATGACCTTATGGAACTTCTTGGAGCTTTCTGGAACATTATGGAACATTCTAGAAATTGTTTTTGCTTATTTGTAAGTTTGTATGTTATACTATAGGTATAAACTATTAAATGCATTAAAAATACAATATTAATATTAATATTAATTAATATCCAATTAAATCATTAGCAAATTGAAAAATAAACCTCTTAAATATTTTTTACCCTTATTGTATATATGCTAAAATCGAATTTTCAGTTTGTGGGTGATGTTTTCAAAGAACTAAAACAAATTAATGCCTTTTTTGAACAAAATTTCAACAATTTATGACACAGGAACATAGGATTACAAAAATTTCATAACCATAATATATATATATATATATATATATATATATATATATATATATATATATTTAAATATTTACACACGCTCTATCTCTGATATTGAGCACTTTATCATATAAATATAGCACATCTTAAGAGTATATTTCTTCCTATATATATATATATATATATATATACAAATATATATATATATATATATATATATATATATATATATATATATATATATATCTCCAAATGTAAAGAGAATGAAATGATTATAAATTGAAATGTTCATAGCATTAATTTAAAACAGGGTTAATTTGAATTGCAAACATGGATAAAATTGAATTCAGAATTTCGCTGAAAAACATTTCCAATCCCAAACAAATGAGAATACTTTCAGAAATTAGTCTTAAAAACTGAAGACTTAATATAAAGGATGAGATGGAGGGCTTATTTTTTCTGAAAAACCAGGAGGTTTCCAATACAGTGAATACATTTGGATTCAAAAATTTAAAAACTGCTCCTGTCATTGACCAGTTACACAACTTTGAGATGGATTTATTAAATATTGTCAACAACATCACCTTTCATAAGCATAAAAATAAATTCGAGAAACACTTGGACATGTTGGTGAGGAATATCAATGAATCAAATCAGACATTTTGTAAAATCTGAAAAAACTACCAATTTTTACAAACTTGATGCAAAAGATTATAAAGCTTTGATTTGTAAAGTTTTAATAAAGAACTATAAAAAAGTTAATATTGATAACTAATTGTGTGGATCTTATCAACTCTTTGACTAAACAAATCACTGATAAGTTGATAGGGTAGCCAAACTTTCTACTAAGGAGGCTTATGTATGACTTAAGGATCATAAACCTGAATTTCAATGTAAATTACCTACAAGGATTATTAATCTGACTAGATTGGAGAATGGTAGAATTAGTAAGGTGTTCTTAGAAAAACTTCTTAGATAGATTCATTTGAATAGAGTATGTAATCTTTGGTTTAGATTGGTTTGCTTTATTTTGTTTAACGGCATATCAACCTCAATGGGTTATTTAATGCCGACAACATTTTTAGGATAGAATCATATGAATAGAGTATGTATTCTTTGGTTTAGATTGGTTTTGGTTTATTTTGCTTTACAGCACATCAACCTCAATGGGTTATTTAATGCTGACAAAAATTTTTATTGCTGGTAACATTTTGTTTTGTCAAAAATCTGTTTCTGGTAATATATTTCCTTCAAAATTGTATTGCTGGTAATAATTTTTTTCAAAATATTGCTGGTAATAGTTAACTATTTGCCCATAGCTGGGACCCTAACAGGTGCTACCACCTTGGGTTAGGGTGGACCTGGGAACACCAGCAATTAAGAGGTGGTTCCACGCTCCTCAAAACCTCCTTATTAGAGGCCTTGCTGCTGGACATAATTTAACATCTTACCCAGGACACGGATGTAGTTTAATGTCTTACAGAGGACACCTGATGTATTGGAACTACTGAAGTAATCAACTGGTTCAAGAACATTGACAACAAAAATAAATGTCTTTTCATCCAATTTGATATTGTGGACTTCTTTTCCTCAATTTCTAGAGACCTCTTCAAAATGGCATTGGAATTTGCAGAAGTTTATTCAGACAATTCAAAGGATGTGATTTTGAACTGTAGAAAATCTGTCCTAATCCATGACAATGATTAGCGGATTAAAAATTTGGAGAATAATTTTGACATTTCAATGGGATTGTTGGATTCTGCAGAGTTTTCTGATTTGGCTGGATTGTTTATATTATATATACTTACAGCTTATGAAGATATTATTTTAAATAGTATAGGGCTCTATAGGGACAATGGTCTCATGATTGTTGAGAACTCTACAGGAAGTAAAGTGGATAAACTTAGGAAATTAATCCATAAAGTTTTTAAATCATTAAATCTTAGCATAAAAATTAGTTCTAATATTAAACAAGTTGATTTCCTAGATGTAACATTAAATTTAGTTGTTAATAATTTTCAACCTTATATAAAGAACAATGCCAACCCAACCTATGTTCACCCTAACTCTAATCACTATCTGTAATCCAATATATTTCATCATCTGTTGAACATCGTATTAACCAACACTCTTCTAACAAAGATGTGTTGGAGAAACATTGAACAGTGTATATTAAAGTTCTTAGGGATAGTGGATATATATTTTCTGAAATTAAGTCTGCTGAACATTATAGTTGTTCTAGGAAGAAGAATAGAAACAAGAAGACCATCTGGTATACACCTCCATTTAATCAATTAGTTTGTACCAAGTTATGACACAAGTTTTTAAATTTAATTGATGAACATTCTCCAAAAAGTAATCCACTAATTAAAATTTTCAATCAGAATACGCTAAAACTTAGCTATAATTGTACTAACAATCTGGAAAAAATAATTAAATCACACAATAAAATACTGAAATTATAAAACAATAATAACTGTAATGCTGGTACTAATTCTAATTTGTGCTGTAAAACCTGACCAATGTCCATTATCTAACAAGTACTTAACTGAATCCCTTGTATATATGTGTTCTATTTCATCAAATGAAAATTCCAGGATTGTTAAGTTTTAATTGGAAGCACCAAAAATTATTTTAAAATACATTGATATAACCATCTCTCATCTTTTACTAATGCTAACAATCGCAATATGACTTCACTTTCTAAATATTTTTGGAAATTGATAAAGTTAAATGGAAAATCGTCAAACAAACCAAAACTTGTCGATCTTTATATGAACTTTGTTTTCTACGTCTACAGGAGAAAATGCAGATAATTAAACTTTTGAATAGTGATCAATTGTTAAATCAAAGATTTGAAATTACAGTTAATTGTAGGCACATTATGGATTTAACTTTACAATTCAACAGGAAACCATGGAAATTAACGTAAAAAAAAAATTAAGAGGTAACTTTAGTAAAATGAAAGAGAAATAATTCAAAATTATTGGTGTATTAAACTCATCCATATATCAGAGTGTTTTCAAAGATTTGGAGGGAATTTGGATCCACATGTGTACCCATGTATAGAGTATATATATATATATATATATATATATATAGTAAGGTAATGAAAGGTTTGGTAATCCATATGGATAATTCTAAAGAGGATGTAATCCAGAGAGCTCAATGTAACAACAGAGCAAATATTAATTAATTAGTTTCTTTCCCTATTTTTATAAACAGTGAAATCAATATCAACTGGCCTTGATTGAGAAGTCTTACCAGGTTGGTTGTTATTGACTGTTTCTGAAAAAAAAAAAATGAGGATAGCAACTAAAACACATGTACCCACTAAAAAATAATGTAATAAGAATAATGTCGGGTTTAAAAAATTCATTAACAAAAATTACCTTATATATTACGTTTTCTTCCATAATTCATTTTCCAAAGATTTCTGATTAAATTTTTATATTCTGCATTTATTTATAAAAGAGGAACATGTTAAATTTATAAATGTTTCCTATTTGTACATAGATATAGACAGGCTGAGGTAGTATGTTATAAGTAAATTTTTGATGTGGGTATTGTTAATTTTAATTGTGTGTGTGTGTATGTATGTATATATATATATATATATATATATATATATATATATATATATATATATATATGTAATTTGTGTATTTAGGCAGCAATCCTTCATTTATGCATGTTTTATTAAAAACAACAGACAAGATACTACAATTAAGCTTTTTATTTAATATTTCTTGTGTTCGAACAAGTGTTTTCTTTTTTGGACACAGTGTGTAGAAACTGTCCAAATGTTCTCTAATTCTGAGTGCTTTTGGCTATACTTTTAGCCATTATCAAGGATGGTTTTATTTTTTCAGTTTAATTGAGTGTGTATGTTTTTTAGTGTTATAGAGATGTTTTACTTTTTGAATACAGCACATTGTGGCTGCGTTCATAGTTAATATTATTTGGCTTTTTCTTTTTTATTATTAAGGCTTCCATTATTTTTAATAATTTTTTTACAGGTGGATGAGGTTATTATGTTTGTATTTTCTACTAGTATGTTTTGGATGGAGTCTGGTAATATATATAGGTAGGCACATCATTAATTGTAAAGATTAATCATGAAAATGTATTTATTTTACATAAATATTTTTCAACAAAATCTCCTTTTTTGTCACTACATTTAATTCATTTCTTTTATTAATATATGTGTGTATTCAATGCCCATTCACAAAAGGTGTAAACTGATAATGTTTGAGAATGTAAATTTCAAAGTGGTTGGTTCTAAACAACTACAAGTTAGTCTAGATAGTTCTGTGCAGAAGAAACAGTTTCTGCATGTTTTTATGACATTACAAAGCTATATGATGTACAAGCTATCTTTCCTGCCCATACAAAACTATGTGTATCTTTTGTAGGTGAAATAAAAGAATGAACCGAGTCTAAATCTCTTCTGTTGGGTGGGGGACTAAAATCAAAATAAAAATGAAATACTCCTGCATGCACATATATATATGAAATCTAGGATATTATTTGGTCTTTTTATGTTTATTTGTGCTTTTGAATTTTTCAAAAAAAAATTATAGACTGTGTATTTTTGTATACAGTATATATATTTCTATTTGCACTTAGTCAACTTGTTCTCAATTACACACCAATGAAAATATTTTTGTTTCTTTCTATACAAATTAATTGATACTGACATTTGTAAGATCCTTATATTACTATATGCATAAAACCCAGTGTTTATCCATATACTTTACCCATCTCTTTTGATCCCTATAATGTAGTAGTAGGCAGAGAGAGAAGATGAGACCCCTTCTTCTTTTTTAGCATGCAGTCATTCTGATTAGTTCTTTTGTGGTTAAAGTGGAGTGGACCATCCTGTTCCCCTTTCTGGCAAAAGAGTAAAGACTGACTTTGAAGCCCTTTTTTTACTGGGTTTATATTCTGGTCGATAAGTGGTCTGGGAGTACTCTGGGTGCATGTGGGATTGTCCTTTGCCTTGGTACAGGGTCTTTGATCTTTTGTTTTCCTTATTCAAGTATCTGGTTTCAAAAACAAAAGTAAGATGATTAACATGTCCTTAAGAACACTGTTAATGAGGTGTATAGCAGATGATAAGTAGGTGATACTTTTCAGGGGATTTATGCGACAAATATTAACTACAATAGTAATTGCAGTTGGCTCTCTATATAATATAAAATATATCTTTAAATATATGTATACCTTTAAAATTACTTTCATTTATAATTGTTTTCATTTTATAGCAGGAGGGTGGACAAGCAAAGAATTAAGTATTAGCATTATTTTATGTTTGTTTTTGTTTAATATTCAACAAATCTTTGACAAATTACAGAGCCATTTAATTTTTTTTTTTTAATATTCAAGGAGCCTTTGCCAAAGTACAGATCAATTTAAAGTTCTTTTTTCTTTCAATTTCAGTAATTGCAAGTTGTGGTGGCTGCTGCAATGATAAACACAATTTCAGAAATCATTTTATGGTTCTTTTTTCAGTTACATTTATTGTTATTTCATATTTATATTCTCTTCAATAACTAAAACTTGCAAGATGTTATTGTAGAGTAATTGGCCATGGTTAAATAAATGTAATTGGCAGAAATGCCCAATAAACAGAAATGATAAAGTTCGCAAGTAACAATAACGAGGGGAAGAATAGAACAGTGCAAAAACAATACTAAGCAAACAATATACATAAGTCAAAATAGCAGCAATAAATTGAAGCAAATAGTAATAAAGGAAAAGTTTACAATCTAAGAATGATATTAACACACAAGACAAGATACAGACAAGTGATATAGCATTTTGGATTCAAGACAAGAAAGAACAGAACTAAGTTGAATGAGACCGAGAAGTGACCTATTTCATTGTCTAGGAAGAAATCCCAGCATGCATCTGTGTGTTTTGTCTATACATTTGTAGAGGAGGACTTTTTTGCAGACCATTCTTTTCAGATTATAACCAACAGTTGTAACATGTTAAGTGTTTTTTTTCTTTGTCATTCCCCTTCTCCCAATTATTTTACCAGTTTATCAAGTTTAATAAATTAAAATTTTAAATCAAATTTGGATTTTTGTAGTTAAATAATAAAACTTTAAAAAGGTTAAAAAAAAAAGAAGAATGTACACAAGGTTATTTTATAAAAAAAATAATTTACATATGGTGTTTAAGAATTTGATTGTTTCATGCCAGGAATCTTCAGTGGTTTCATTGTCCAACTTTGGTGAAAACTGGGAAGAAGTCAAGAGTTTGGAAGGGACTCCTCCACCTGGACATTTTGTAAGGAAAATTTGCTGTCAAACACTGAGCACATGATTACCATTTTGTGGTTTTATATTTCACCTGTAATTTATGAACACTTTTACTTTAACTCCAGTTTTGTTTTGTTTTTTGTCAACCTACATATTTTATATAAAATCACTGCATTTAGAAGCATGTGTTTATATGTGTGAGAGATATGCATGTGATATTATTATTATTGTTTTTTATTATTCTGTATATGCACATTTGATATTATGTTTTATGAATCGTTGCATCATAGATTCCTTGTTACTAATCTGTTGTAGATACTTACCTGGCAGAGGGCCATGTCTCTGAGACTGGTGGTATCATGGCTATGACTAGCTTGGACCAGCTCTGTCCGGCTTAGATCAGCTCTGACCAGCTTGGACAAGCTATGACCAGCTAAGACTAGTGGCCCAAGTGAAGACACTCGGGTACCCACGTTAAAAACTGACCCTGTGTCACAACCTCAAGTAAATCTCTACTAATCTGTTGGAGATTACATGAATCAAGATTTGAGTTGGCTTTAATTTCTTTTCCATAACACAAAGTACAGTAATCAAAATAACCAGAAATAGGTGTGCTATTTACCTGCCTTCCCATGAAGATGGAATTATTATTTTTCACTGTAGGCACCTTGTTCTCTGACAAGCTGTGGAGTAATTGGTCATAGTTAACTGTAATTAAAAAAATTGTCAAAATTCTCAATAAACAATAAGAAAAGGAAGGAAAAAACAGGGCAAAATAATACTAAGCAAACAATATATATGCAAGTCAAAACTAAGCAAACAATATATATGCAAGTCAAAACTAGGCAAATCAAAAGTAATAAGACAGAAGGTTCACAAAGTAAGAATTGTGTTCACATACAAAAGTGTTACAGTCAATTAATTATAGTGTCTTTACTTCAAATCTTCTTTTGCCATCAATGTCCTGTGAGTGTTAAATTTTCCAGTCCCACTTTCCTCATTATGTCCTCTATAAATTTCAACTATTTCATTTTGAATGTAAGTATAAGTGTCTTGTCAGTCCTTGCAACCATCAATTAAGCTGAAATCCATGTGACTACCAACCCCCCACACGCTAGTGCAATGACGGGGATAAAGCTGCTGGCAGGTGCTTCCTGGGACCAGACACCTCACAGTATTTTTTCCCAGCTATGTCCATGAACAGAACCATAACTGAGTTGTACTCTGCCTGTAAACAGAAATACAACTGAGAGATGATAATCCTTCCTGGTATGGATCAGTTTTACAATAATCACTGGTTAAGCTTTGTCTTCCAGTTGTTTTTAAAAAATGTGTGAGTGCCAACAAGATACGACATATCTTCCCCAGAGCATAGAAACTCCAACTTGCAGTCTTCAGTTTGGGAAAACCCATAACTCGCTGTTTCCTTTTTATGGAATATGTCCTCACCTGGATCATAGATGAACCTGGAGTCTTAAACATGCCTTTTCCAGATTTAGGAGTATCTCCATGTTATATGTAAAACCCTTCCTTTTGTTTCTTCTTACTCTCTGCTTGTTGTGTAGATATA
>OZ010610.1:1666341-1686341 GCA_963932145.1 Acanthosepion lycidas | reverse complement strand
TAGAAAGTGTGTGAGTTTGGAGAACTTTACTAAGATGTATTGTTACTTGTAAGAAAATTAAACAGTTTGAAAATTGTGCGAAAAAAATGCATGTGGGTTTGATGGTGTTTTCGTTATCAGGAGTGTATGTTCATATGTATGTGTGTGTGTGCGATGATGTTTTCCCCAAAAGGAAAAACGCAAATTCTCCAAAGAGCTTACATTGGTTGTAAGTGAGAACAGAAAAAAGAGATCGAGAGAAGATGTTGTCAAGTATTTATAAGTAATGTGAACCACATGATAGGCTTGAGAACACATTTCAGGATTTTGGTGGACTTTTGGGTTTAAACACTTTTGCATAAGTGTTGTTATAACTTTGAGATATACTGACTAATCAGAAATGATTATTGTAAGACTTAAGTCTGGAGCCTGCATTGTGTTTAACTTTCACAAAAATCTATAACTAGCACATGAAAATATATAGTAGAAATATTTTAATATTTGTTATTCAATGAGGATATAGTTAACTTACAGTAATATAGTAATTGCTTTGGATCCCCTGGCATGCAGAATTTAAGCTATACAAGAGACAACAAACAACAAACTTAAAATTAATACAAAAATTTATTTACATTGTATACAAAAGTATGTTTGGATTAAAGGAAAATGAAGAAACAATAAATCAAGTAATGGCAGCAGAATTAAGTAAATTGAAGAAAACTGACCGGATTGAAAATCTAGATACTATAATTGTAATTTTTGGTTTGGTTTGGTTTGGTTTGTTTTATGGCATATCAACCACAATGGGTTATTTAATGCTGACAACTTTTTTTTTCCTGGTAATATTTAGTTTTGTCAAAAATCTATTTCTGGTAATATTTTTTCCTCAAAAATGTATAACTGGTAATATTTTTTTTTTCCAAAATGTATTGCTGATAATAATTTTTTTCAAAAATATATTGCTGGTAATAATTTTTTACAAAGTATTTCTGGTATTAAAACCAATTTTTACACCTTTATAATGCTTTTTACCTCAGTTCCAGGGTTAACCATTTGCACATAGCTGGGACCCCAACAGATGCCACCACCCCAGGTCAGTGCGGACCTAGGAACACCAGCAATTAAGAGGTGGTTCCACACTCCCCAAAACCTTCCTATCAGAGGCCCTGCTGTTGGACACAGTTTATCGTCTTACCCTGGACGTGGATGTAGTTTATCGTCATACCCAGGATGGACTATAATTGTGACTATATGTTAAAAGTCGAGTCCATATAAATTAAGTTGGCATGTAAGTCCACAGTTTGAAAGTTCAGTTCACATGCCCAGCAAAAGTGTTGAAAAGTTTGCTGGTTAAGTACAATGATGAACCTTCCATAGTATTTTAAACAAAGTGTATGGAATAGGTTATTTGAAATCTGGACATGGAGAGTTCAATTTAAATGTCCAGTGCTGGCATGTGTAGTTGCTGGTTAAGTCTGATGGTGAACCTTCTGTAGTATTTTAATCGAAGTGTACAAAGAAGGTTATTTGAGTCTGGGCGATATACATGCAGTAATTTCTTAAACCAGGTGAGTTAGGCTGAGAGGAAAGCCAGAAGCAGGGACCTAAGCATAGCCGGTTGTTCAAGGCTGTTGTAAGTAGGTTGATTAACACTGATCAACCAGGTGAGTTAGGTTGAGATAGAGATGCCGGAAGTAGGGACCACTGTGTAGCCGGATGTTCAGGGCTGTTATAAGCAGGTACATTAATGTAATGATCAACCAAGTGATTTAGGCCAAGATAGCAATGCCAGAAGTAAGAGCCTGTGGAAGCCAGAAGTAATAAAGGCGAAGAGTTCCGGAAGATAAGAGTGGATAGGAGAGCCCAACTAGTGTCCAGTTGGCAGAACAAAAATAAATGGGCACATAACTCAATATATAACCTGTCCAGTCCCCACTGGTCATGAAGACCAGGGTGCCTGCATTTCACCACCTCCTTGGCTTGGTGAGAAGCCGCTGGCTTATATGGTAAGGGAGCATAGCAACATTAACTGGGCCTGCAATGTACTAAAAATCACACAAAAATAAATTCAGAGGTGCTACAAAGTATAAAAATCTTCACAAAGAGTATTCAGACTAAGTTCATAACACTGAGACAACTAAAATTATTTATTATAAATCTAAAAAAAAACTTACTATAGTAAATTGAATGGTGTGGTGCAATGCAATGAAGAAAAGTTCAAGGTCATGAAGATATATAACGTCTACCCTTAATCACGTGAACAGGGCTATGATAAAAATTACTAATACATTGTTCTTAAGATTACTGAGTAGTTATATACATACATATATATATTTATATATATATATATATATATATATATATATATATATATATATATAACTGAGTATATATATATATATATATATGAGTAATCTTAAAAACATTTTAAGCATTCCAATATATATATATATATATATATATATATATATATATATATATCAACACTGCATTTACGGATTCATCAATTAGTATTTTGCTTATTGGGGATATTAAATGTAATCTATTAGCTTGGAATTAAAACTAAAACTAGTAAAATTAAAATTTCATGTTACTGAATTTATTTATGAGAAGGTTAGTTTATTAAAAAAATAGAGCAAATATTTTTAAACATTGCCTACTTTATTTAATTTTATCCATCTAATTTTCATTTCCCTGAGTAATAATAACATAATTTTATTTATTTCTAAAGTTAGTCTATCAAGGACTCTTACTGATCTGAATTGTAAAGTTCAAACTGCAAGATTTTTTTAGAGTTATATAGCAGATGTTGAAAAAGTAAAAACACAAACTAAGTAAAATTGTTCTGGTATTGTTCTACTAATCGCCGTGTTTTCACTGCTACTGTTCTTTTCAAGTTGAGAAGTATGTATCTCATTATTTGATATTTAATGCGATCTAGTTGTTCATAGACCTTGACTTTATTTATCACTGCCCTTGGTAAAGGTTTTTAAAGTTTTTAGTTTAACTATCACATAATTTAATGCACACAAAAACATACATTTTTATCTCATAAAGTAAAAAATAAATAAAGTTTTTTACTCAAGGAATTTTTAAGTTACTTCGATTTTCAAAAATAACGTTTTGTGAAGAAATGAGAAGATATTCGTTTGAGGTATTGAAGTTTAAAATATAAATAAAAGACGTCTGACCCCAAAATGAAATTTATTGCTATATAGGCATTTTTTTTTCTATTGGAATTTCTGAAATGATAGGAATTTCCTATACTGTGTAAATTAAATATCCTTACCCAAAACAGATTATTTGTGGCAAGAATTTTCTTTACGTTTAAAAATAATTTTAATTGAATTTAAAACTTTTCTCGAAATATTTTTTTTTAACGCTATATGACTTTTATTTTATTTTGGCGGGAGTATATTTAGTTCTTAACACACGAAGGTGTTTAATTAATTAAAGTGGTTAATTACAAAAATTTATTAGAATAGTCTGGTTGAAAACCATATTTGTGTTGCTGTGAGGCTTAATCGAACTTCTAATACAATCTGTTGCTAAGAAAATTTAATATGTAAATTTAAAGAAAAAAGTTTAAGTACATAGCAACAGAATCTGGATTTTCAACCAATCAAAATGCTTCAAGTCATTAAACGCGCTCTATAATAACATGTCCACCGCCATTTAATAACACGTGAATCGAAATATCGATGACATAGTTTGGGGTTGTGTAACAACATAAGAATAAGTAAAAAAACAAAACAAAATGAATACCATATTCAGCTTACAGAATACTCAAAAAGTCTTTAAACATCTATCAAATTCTTGTTTTCCCAATATAATGCGAGGAAGATTATTTATTCGTTCGATGGCTGCTACACACGTTTTGTTTTCTACGACTTCCCCGACCACTTCATGTCTTAGGTTATTACGGTTCAAATTCTTTTCTTTTACCGACAAGAGTCGATTTATTTCTACTGCTCAAAATAAATATTTGCATCTAATGGAATCAACTGGTTGCAATCGTTCTTACGCGACCAAAGCCCGGATTTCTTCGGACATCGACTCGCTAACACCGCACAAACATTCTTCGGCCCTGGGTGCTAAGATAAGGAAGAAGGTCGTAGCATCCCGACCTGACGCTGAGAGTGGCTCAGCAGAAGTTGTTGCCTATGCCATCTCTGAAGAAATTTTCTTGGAGAATCTTGATAACTTTTTAACTAACCAAAAACTTTACAAGAAATTGCCGCTGCCGTCCGACGTTGAGGACGCAATATACGCAAAGGCTGTCTATGAAGTTGACCAGGGTTGCCGAGACGTTTTCTTTTTCCGTGAGGGCGCTATCGTTTTCTGGAATATGAGCTACTTGGAAAGGAAAGAGATCCTGCAGCAGGTTCGTAAGTTTTGTGATTCTCCATACAACTTGGCGCTGACCATGAGCGAAAACGAAAGCCTGAACTTTTGCTACACAGACAAACCTCAGACCACCTTAAGCAACGAGATTCAATTTGGTAAAACATCTGATGCTCACGTGCTGGAAAAATATGCTTTCTCCAACGCCTTGGGTCTGTCTGTGAAGCTGGCCCTGTGGGAAGAATCACTAGTCCAGTTCGTCGATTCAATCGAACCTTTAATTGATGACCTGAGGTGCGGACGCAAGATCCGAATAACACGGGAGAACTTGTTGAGGAAAACCGGAGAACTATTTACTCTCCGGCATTTGGTGAATCTAAGTTCAGACTTGCTGGACACTCCTGACTTTTATTGGGACCGGGAAGGACTCGAACCTCTCTATCAGAAAACCATCAATTACTTGAATATAACCAAACGCACACGGGTGATGAATGAGAAACTTAATCATTGCTGCGAGCTTATCGAACTGTTGTCTGATCATCTAAACGATCAACACCACACACGTTTGGAAGTGATGATCATTATTCTGATTATGGTAGAAGTAATGTTTGAGATAATTCATTATATTGAAAAGTATTACTCCGGCGTAGATCCAGATATTTTAATTCCGATCATGGATAAGTAAAACTAAAAGTAATAAAAAAAAAGTCGTTTTTAAATTTTTTTAGATGCAAGGAATACGAGGGCCAAATTTTGGGTTGCACATTTTTCATAACTTATTTTATTTTTTTTTTTTTTTTTTTATTTAAAAAAAGATTATTCTTCAAACTTCACCCACTTACCTTATTTTGCAAAATAGTGTTTTAACTTTTAAAGTTAAAATAAAAAATGTTTGTCAACTCTAACTGGCAACATCATTAGGTGCTGAAAAGTTCTCGACCGAGCCAAGATGCTCTTTAAAATTTAAAAAAAAAAAATTGGCTTTTTTTTTTTTTTTTTTTTTTTGAGGTGGGAGGAGTCACGTGTAGTTGTTTCGTACACTTTGACTTAAAACTTAAAAACAACAAAAAAAAAAAAACAACAAAAAACCGAAAACGGTTAAAAAAAAATCTCTCAGCAGATTTATGAGTAGGGGAAATTGTGGTGCTAATTTTTTTTTTTTTTTTTTTTTAAATAACTAATAAATCATCGTCAGAAAAATACGAGACTTTTCTAATTTCTTTGACTTTGTACCTGAATGTTAAGGGTCATATTGCCCATATCTTTGATTACAAAATTTTTCTGGAGATTGTTCGAGTACTTAAACTAAAAACACGCAGGACTTTTTAAACATCTTGACCACTTGGTTCATATTCACGATCGAAATTATTTTTCTACTAAAATATCTTTTATATACGACTTAAAAAATAAAAAAACACTTGTTAATTGGCATTTAATCATTTACACTACCTTCTTGGCTCTTGCTTGAGCTAAACATCCACGTTATGTTTTAAACCAACTTTTTATAATTGATATTCCTAACTTATTGTTAAATTGATGCTCAGAACTGAATATTTTGTGAATTTTTTTAAAACAAAAATCTATCCTACGCAATTGGTTGTTTTGAATTCTAGTAGGGCTTCTTAAAAAAAAAAAAAAATTAATGCAACAATTATTCTCTTTATTAAAAAAAAAAAACACTTTCAAAAGTAAAATATACTTTTCTGAAACGTTAGAAAAATTATCTGATTTAAAGTTTGTTTAATTATATAACAGAACTGAATGGAAACATTGCAGAAGGCTAAGAGCATTTATTTATTTTTTTTAAGGCGTGTTATTTGGTGTTTGTTTTGGAATGATTTACTGACAATGCAACCAATTGTAAAAATCCTTTCATAAAAAAAAAGTGCTTAAAAGGCAATATTGTCCATAAAAAAAAACAAGCTTTTCTAATTATTTAATAATAATCTGTTTATTTAATTTTTATTTTGATTCAGAGCAGATTTTCTTTAACTGGGGGCCCTGTTTAGCCCCCAAATTTTGATTTATTTTAAATTATTCGAGAACTCGTCCTGACCTTAACTAATAAAAAGAGTAAGTGATACAAAAGAATTTCTCAATTTCATAAAATTAAGTGTGTGCGTGTGTGTGTGGGGGGGGGGGCGGTGAAGATAACAGCTGTAAAATATAATTTTTACAAAGATTTTCTAAAAAAAAAAAACAAAAAAAAAAAACAAAACTTTAAAAGTAATTTCATTTATTTCTAAAAATTCTGATATTTGATTTTTGCAACAATTTCCAAATCAATGTGATTTTTCACTATAAAACTCAAATTTCCTGTACAAATTTATGGTTATGCATTGATGTCAGAAAAACAATGTATTTTAATTAAAATTTCAAAGATTTAGAAAAATCCATTGATCTTCTCTCTTAACACAAAAGTTTTGACAATAAAACTTTGTTTTCATTTTTGTTTCTTTTCTTTACTTTTTTTTTTTTTTTTTTCTTTCATTGTATTTTATACAATAAGTACTGCCATGGAGTCCTAAAAAAAACCCAAATACTGCATTTTGAAATAATTTAAATGTCTTTGAAATTAAATTTTGATTTTATTTTGGAGATAATAGTCTAAAAACTAATTCTTATGAAAAAGAAATTGCTGTATGTAATTAAGGTTTGTTGGCATTTTTTTTAAAGCATTGTCATGTTCCCTTGTCACTTATTGAACATCTGTTTTAGATGAAAAATATAAACAAAAAATTAAAAAATCTGATATTTGTCCTAGAGATGGGTTTTAAAGTAAATTCATAAATTTAAGGATTAAAAGAGATTTTGTAAAAGTAATGCTTACTTTTTACTTAAAACAATGAAAATCACATTTACAAATGGTAGCCTGTGATGTCATGTTAGCAATCACAGTTTTCTATTGTAATCCCTGACTTCAAAAACATGTGAAAAATTAAAAAAAGAAAATTGAAGAAATACTGTACATCAGCAGTGCAATAATCAAGAAATTGATATTGGTTTAAAAATAAATTATCTTTATCCTTACATAACCATTAATTTAAGAATGTAATTTTATATTCTATTTGCTAATTATGAAACTTAGTAAAGTGAATAATTTTATTTTTTTTTATATTGCATTTGCACCAAGTGTTGTGATAGTTATTTTTTTTTTTTTTTTTTTAAATTATTCTGAATTTAAGTTATGTCTCTTATAGTGAAGAATAGCCAGTAAATCAGAATTATTTCATTTTTGAACCTCTGTACAAGAAATAATCTCAATGTTGCAAAGAAAAAAAATTCAAAATTTTAAAAATGGGTTTACACTTGAAAATAGCACTATACATTTTTTTTTTTTTTTTTTTATTCTTCAAACATTTCTTTAATAAGATGAACTCTTACGAACAGCAATGACATTAATTTTAAAATCTCACTGAAAAATTACATGTAGATGTTTTTAAAATAGTGTAGATTTTTCTGCCCATTCTGTAAGAAAAAAAGTTTTATTAAATTGTGCAAACATCAACTCCAAAAACATTTTTTTTTTTTTTTTTGAGTTTTTATTGGATTATTTTGGGGAAGGTTCTAGACATGTTTGGCATATGCACTTTTTTTTTTTTTTTTTTTAAAAATCTGCCTTTCCACCTTTTCTTATACACCTACTGAAGAGTGCTTTTAACTTCTTTTTCTAATCACTTCAATATACCAACAACGTGATAATGTTACTAGAATGCAGTGGGGAGGTGGGTACATTGAGTGGAGGAGAATGAGAAAACTTTAGTTGGGATGATTGAGGAAAGGACAAAAAAGGAACAGGGTTCAAGAAGACAGATGGCGATGGACATGCCTTTAAATTTTTGAAGAATGTAGTTGTCAGAGATTCAAAAACATGGAAGGGAATTCCACAGGTGGGAAGTGCAAGAAAAGAAACTGTGGAAGTACAAGTGACGGTTGCATTTAGCTATTTGAACAGTAAAATGGTGGGACCTAGTTGTCAATATAGTAGCTTGCTTAAATTCATGTAGTTGGGGCACCAGTGGGGGTGGGAAAGCTTGTCAGAACAATTGCCATGAAAATATTTGTAGAAAAACAGAGGGAAGCCATATCACATCGGTGAGAAAGTGACTGAAGTTGAGATACCTGGTCATGATCGATTACATTTCAGACCCTTTCTTTGGATTTTGTCAAGAATCTTGATGTACAACAGGAGCAACAGACCAGATATGCCAACAGTACTCAATGCACAGACAAATAATAGATTTATAAATATGCAAGATGGATTCTGATGAGAAAAATTTTCTGGTACACTTCCATAGCCTTTTCCATGTTTTGGATATAACTGCAAGGCAACAGAGGCTTAAAATCAGGGTTTTCCTTCCCTTAAATGGACTGCCTTATACTATTGAGCTCCATTCACTCAAAGCCACTGGTTATGAGGTGCCAGTTTTCGGCTTTTGTTCATTCTCCAGCTTCGAGCTGGGCTTAATTTTCAGAAGCTATTTGAGATGCATACCATGGTAGCATTTTATAGACAATAGGAGCTTGACTCCATTATCACTGCCATCTAATACAAACTTTTGATAATAATATATATAAATGTTTATATACATATATGTATTTTAGAATCTAAAAAAAAGAAATTAACATTTTTTTTAAATAGGTAAACAAAAACACTAGAAAGCAAGACAAATTATGAAATAGTACATAAATAAACAAACATATTGAAAAGTTTGTTAATTTTAGAAAAAGAAAAATTGAAAATATATATCTGGATTTAAGCGTAAAATACTCTGAGATGATGTCATTATTTAAAATCAATAAAATCATTTTTTCTCCTTTTTTGACTGTATGAACACCTAAACTTTTTGACAGTAATAAATGTGAAAATCTCTGTCATCCTTTTTCAGTTAAAAGGACAGAACTCTCTAACTATTAAATATCTCATCTTCTATATAAATAAATGTGAATGTTGGTGTGTCACACATTTCAACTTTACTCCTTGAGATCATACCCAACATGTCATACCATTTTGGAATCTGGCCGACTTTGTGAGCAAATTAAAAACATTCCAGGCCAGATCCAGACCTGCAATATTGAAATTTTGGATTCCCATTTCTTCATTCGTGAGATTTTTTTAACATGATTTTTTTGCAACAAATATTTTTGTATGATAATTTTTATAACTTGGAAATAAATTTGGGAATAATCAAGATTAATTGCAAAATCCAGTGAAAGTCACCCATGAAATAAAAATAAATGTTTGTATGGAAAGACCTATGTACATCAAATTGTCTTTAAATTAAAATGGTGGTAGAAGAATTATTGTTGAACTTTTAAAAGTTAAACTTAAATATTAATGCAATACTTAAATGCAGCGATCAATTTTGAGTCCTTTTGTAGTTTATTGTTGTTTATCACATATGACAGTAGTATGCTTTGCAAAAAGTAGTCTAGTCTCTGCCAACAGTCTTTGCAATCAAAAGAGCTAAGGCTGCTGCTGCAAAAAAGAAAGTCCTGTGCAAATGAAAACCGAGATCAAGCTTAAATGCCGTTTGAGAGGGTGGCTTTTAAGCTAGTGTGTGTGTGTGTGTGTGTATATATATATATATATATATATTGTGGGGTCACTCACATAGCAGCAGATGTCTATGGAGCTAAAGCATAATTAACTGGAAATAAAACGTACACAACAGGAAAGCATGGTAAATTGTATGTTAATTTCATACAATTTATTTATATTTTTCTTGTGTCTATTTTTAGGTTACAATTATTTAATGGTATATGTGATAAAAGGGAGAAATTATGCCATTATTATATGCCATATCACAGAGTAGTCAGACATGTGTTGTCTGTACCAAAGTTTGTGGTGAAGAGATTGAATTTAACATCTTTTGGTCAAATGTTCATATTTCCAACAGGAACAGTTTTTATTGCATGCTGGGAGTATTTTTATTACTTTTAATTCTTAATTTATTTTATTCAATATTTTTATGCTATTGTTTTATTTTATTTTGTTAATTTTCATTATTATTTTGTATTTTATTTTTATTTATTTATAATAATAATGTCCCTATATTGCATCCCCACCAAATTAGTGGAGTTAATCGGTAGTGATGGATGCCTATTTAAAGTAAATAGTCATTGCTTTTTTTTTTTAAATATGAACTCGCCTCCTAGTGTGTGTCGTGTTTTTTTTATGGTTGTATTTGTTGATGTTGTTTTGAAGAATGTTTAGCAGTTTGTTTTGATTTGTTTAGGGAGTAACTTTTTTTTCTTTTATGCTTCTTACTATCATTTTGTGATGTCACTTTTTTTTTTTTTATCTCAGTAACATCTTTGAGGTGTCTTTTTTTTTAAAGGAATTTTCTGTTATTAGGTGTTAGTTAGCCGAGTGTAACAGTCCTGTATAAAAGAATGATATCTCCAGCTTAGTCATCCTTCAGAAAATTGTTTATGTTTTTTATTTTTGGTAACGGTATCACTATTAGGTTCTCTTCATGGTTTTTGGAAGTTGTAGTTGGATTTTAGTGACAGCAATAGGTACATTTCTCATTTCAATTTCTAGGGCATTTATCCAGTTAGTTTTTTTAGCCATTATAATTGTTTTTTTTATGTTGGCACTCTTTTATCCCATTTGTTTGTGGGGTGGTATAACATTATACAGATAGGCAAACATTTCACATTTTGCAAACCAGCCATTTCAAGTTATTTTCATGAGTTCTGGAATTTTAACAGAAATTATGTTGTCCTGTTCCATGTCGATATTGTATGTAAATAAAAGATGCAGATAAAGAGAAATGTTTACTTGTTTTGGCCCCTTTGCCTAGTTTTATTTTATGGGCAGACACATTGGTTATCAGCGGTGTGTGGACATTAGTTGTTTTTGATGTCATCACATGGTATGGTTTATTGCCGTTTTTTTTTTATGGTGTGGTGAATAAGATTTTTTTTGAATGTTGGTGGATGTGCAGAATAGTATGTTTTTTTAAAGTTGGTCACAAAATTGAATGATGTAGTTGCTTTTTATACAGATCAGGAGTCAACAAATGATGTGGGTGAAGAGGTGTTTTTTTGTTATGCACATCGGTGGTGATCAAAATGATATGGAGTTGCTCACATCATAGCAGCAGAAGTTAACCTCATGTTCATGGAGATAAAAGCATATTTGATAGGAAATAAAACATACAGAAATATTAGGTTGGTGCAAAAATAATGTCGTTTTTTGACGTTAAAAAATACGTCAAAAAACAATATCATTTTTGCACCAACCTAATAAAAGGAAAAGCATGGTAAATTGTAGGTTAATTTCATACAATTTATATATTTTATGTGTATTGGTGTATGTATTTCTAGGTTACAATTGTTTTATGGTACATGTGATAAAAGGGAGAATTTACTTTGTAGTATTACAAGCCATATCACAGAGAGAAGTTACAAGTTACTTGTACCAAGGTTTGTAGTGAAGAGATTGAATTTAATGTCTTTTGGTGGGATGTCTGTATTTCTGGCAGGAACAGTTTTTATTGCATGCTGGGTGTATTTTTATTATTTTTAATTTTTATTTATTTTATACAACTTTTTTTATATTATTCTTTGCTTTTATTTTATTTATAATTTTCATTATTTTTTATTTTATTTTTATTTATTTATATATTTTTTAACGTCAAAAAACAACATTATAACGTCATTATTTTTGCACCAACCTAATAAATATACAAAATATATATATATATATATATATATATATATACACACACACACACACACACACACACACACACACACACACACACACACACACACATATATTTGGAATTTCTAAAGAACAGATTCTATTTTTTAATCCAACATTTTCAATAACTTCCAATATAGAGTGGATACTCCCATTTCATATAGAAGACTCATTTTTATTTTATAGATTATTTATTCCATCTATTGGCTTGTGCATTCAAGAAATCTTAATAAAAAAATGTACTCTTTAGCATGGATCACACTTACAAAGCAAAGGAGGATGCAAGTTCAATCTCCACTGAAGAGCACATTCATTGGCATTTTTATTTCAAATATAAGTATTCACTAATAATAATGATTGAAGTAATATCTATATATATATATATATATAAGAAGAAGGAAATTACTTATTTATAATTTTGTTAGTCGTGGGAGGTTGATTTTTTTTTTACTTTTTTAAATGTTTTTGTAAGAATCTTAGGCATTTGGTGATGGTTATAGTTGTATATTTGATATAACAAATTAAAAACATGGATAGTTTTAGATATCAAATTTCTATATAAAAATATATCTTTCACTAAATGCCAAAGATTTTTACAACGACATTTAAAAAAACTCAAAAATCTGTCTCCCACTACAAAAGGACAAATAATATATATATATATATATATATATATATATATATATATATATAGTGATTTTATAACATTTTTATGTTATAATTTTTATAACATATTTATGTTATAATTTTTAAAAATAAATAATTTTATATATATATATATATATCTCTTGGTAAGGTGAACATATGAAAATGTAGAATTCTAATGTTCATAACATTTAATGTAAAAGAGTGCTCAATCCAAAGTAGAGCAATCTTTATTTACATCAAAAACCTGTCAAAAAATACTACAAAATTGCAGTTGTGTTTCGATGCATTTATTATTTCTTTCTACATCCTGATGATAATCAGCCTATGATCGATTACTTATTCAAAGCAATAATTTTTCCGATAATAAACTTTATGTTTATAAATTATTTCTATGTCCTTGACATCAAAGAATTTCCATTGTTGTCAATTTTCCAATATGACCCATATAATTTTCTGCCCATTTTGCATGTTTACAAAATGACACTCCAGATTGTTTACATTTACTGGCTTAAGGAATTCTAACAATTCCATTTGTCTTTCGGCTTACATCTTACATTCCTAATTCCATCCTGCGTTCCTGGTTATCAGAAAGAAAAAAATAAATCTCTTTTTTTTCTTTACATATTTTAATTCATGTTTTTACCTTTAATGTTTTAATTTTAACCCTTCCAATTCTCCAATTCCTATGTGAGTTTTTCACATGAACCCTTTTAATCCTATTTTTATACTATGAGTGTCACACCTTTATAATGGTGAACAAATGATTTTAGATACACACACACGCACACACACACACACACAAATATATATATATATATATATATATATATATATATATATATATATATATATAGATAATATTAGTGGTAAATATACACATACATATGCAGAATATATAAATATATATACATACATACATACACATACATATATATTTTTTTGATTAAAAAAATTCCAAGAGGATAGAATCCAGGTAGAACTCAATATCCAGGACAGAGTAAGGATATAATAAAAAGGCTTAAACACTAATATTCCATGGTCATAATTTATTCCATTGGAGTCGTAAATATGATCCAATTCATCAGACCTACAAATTCAAAAAGAAAACAGAAAAAACAACTCCGGAAATAAGAAATAGAATTTAGAGAGAGTGTAAGTATAAGAGTGTGGGACAAATGTCAGAGCTATAGAGAGGGGTAACAGATGAAAGAAGGTGGGGGATTAAAATTACAAAAAATTAAAAAACAGCTAACCTTATCACCACAAAATAACAACACACCTTCAAAATTAAAACTACAAAGAACCAACATTATTTATGAATTCTGATCAAACCAAACTCTTAAGTAATAACATCAATTACACTACTAAATACCTATCCAGATGACTTACATTACATCTATCTGACCACAACTCCATTACAACTCATTTAAATGCACACGCAAACCTACCAGATTCCATCTGAAACATACTAGTAGAAAATACAAGCATGATAACCTAATCCACATGTAAAAAAAAAAAATGAAAAAAAAATACTGGAAGCCCTAAAAATAAAGAAAAAACCAACACAATAACATTAATTATGGACATGGTCACAATGTGCTGACCAAGTTAGGAAAATAAAACATCCCTATAACTCTAGATACATACATAACACAACTCATATATTCAGTTAAAAGTAAAACAATGTCATCTTTGATAATAATTAAAAGTATAGCTGAAAGCGCTTGGTAATGCACAATTTTGGACCATTTTTACACATTTTGTGTCTAGAAAAGAAAACAATTGTACAAATACAAGAAAAATTAGATAAAATGCTTAATTGCAGTACCTTGACAGTTATCTTTAACAAAATATGTATAAAAGAGGGATTGTTGCCTGAAAACAATATGTATATGTGCGTGTGTGTGTATGTATGTATATATATATATATATATATATATATATATATATATATATATATATATATATATAGTAATCCGTTGTTATATAATCCAAATGAATCCTATTAATGCAATATAAAATATTAAATATTAAAACTAATTCACAGATAGAGCTCAATGATTTTATAATAAACAGAGCAATATATTTCATATAATCGGAATTAAGATACCATTATGTAAATGATCATTTTCACCTTGTAAAATAAAATTTACAGGATTTTTCAAACAATCAATGGATGATAAATTTTTGAAATTATAAAAAAAAAACAGACAAGTGGGAGGAAAGAAAGGAAGGAAAAAACGGGAAAAAAAGAAGATGAAGAATAGAAAGGAAGGGAAAGGTGGTAAGAGCTTATAGAAACATATAATTATGTATTATATAATAACAAATTTATATTAAAGTATATTATTATTAATATATAATATTGTAGTGAAAGTATAATACTTATATGTAAAGGATAATTCAGGATAATTCAATAAAGACACCTTAAGGTAAGAAAAAAAAAATAATGCCAATAAGGGTAATATTAAAGATATTATTGATAGTTACCAAAATTTAATAGTAATTTAGTGATAGAAAAAAGATATTTTTGTAAATTTTAACAGAAGAGAAATATGACAAGGATATATAAAGAAAGAAAGAGAAGCAGAATAACTGTAATTGTTAAAGATAAGATATTTTTGTAAATAGTAACAAGAGAAATTTAAGAAGGATATATAAAGAAAAGAGGAGAAGCAGAATATACAATGTAATTGTCAAAGACAATGTACTACATTGTATATTCTTTTTTGCTTACCTTAAGGTATCTTTATTGAATTTGTAACCTTTGTTCAAGAGCCATCTGCATACAGTAGAGGAGTTGACACTTCGAGATTATTTTTCAAAGTAGCAGCAATTTCTGTACTGGTAACTGACCGGTTTTGGTTAATTTCTCTAATGATTTTGCAGCCGGTTAAGCTTCTCAAAACTCTTAAGACAGTTGATTGAGAAGTGTTGATACTATTTGCAATTTCTCGAGTTGATTTACCAGCTTTTGATAGGGCAACTATTGCTACTTTAACAGATTGCAATGCATGCTTATAGCTTTTCATAACAAATCACTAATTAATTATATTTTTGGTTTCTTTTATATACTTTAAAATAATTCTAGAAGTTTCAAGAATACTCTGGAATAAAATTCTGGAAAAAAATTTCAAGGTGTTTTAAAATAATGGCACATTTTTTTTTTTTTTTTTGCACAGCAGAAAACTTGTTAAATACTCAAAAATGGTCATTTTTTTTATGTTTTTTTTTCAAAAAATTAATAGTTCCTAGTTATTTTTAATTTTACTAATATGTATATTTTTAATTGAAAAAATAAATTAAACTTTTTATTTGTAATTAAAGTTAAAAATAATTGAAAAACTGATTGCTGAGTCAATTTTTTTGCACAGTACTATATATATATATATATATATATATATATATAGATATATAGATGCATATATATATATATATATATATATATATATATATATATATATATATACATATATAGATATATAGATCCATATATATATATACATATATAGATATATAGATCCATATATATATATATATATATATATATAGATGCATATAGATATATAGATGCATATATATATATATAGATATATAGATGCATATATATATATAGATGCATATATATATATATAGATATATAGATGCATATATATATATATATAGATGCATATATATATATATATATATATATATATATATATATATATATAGATATATAGATATATAGATGCATATATATATATATATACATATATAGATGCATATATATATATATATAGATGCATATATATATATATATATATATAGATATATAGATATATAGATGCATATATATATATATATATATATATATATATATATATAGATGCATATATATATATATATAGATATATAGATGCATATATATATATATAGATATATAGATGCATATATATATAGATGCATATATATATATATATATATAGATGCATATATATATATATATATAGATACATATATATATATATATATATATATATAGATGCATATATATATATAGATGCATATATATATATATATATATATATATATATATAGATGCATATATATATATATATATATATATAGATGCATATATATATATATATATATATATATATAGATGCATATATATATATATATATATATATAGATGCATATATATATATATATATATATATATATATAGATGCATATATATATATATATATATAGATGCATATATATATATATATATAGATGCATATATATATATATATATATATAGATGCATATATATATATATATATATATATAGATGCATATATATATATATATATATATATAGATGCATATATATATATATATATATATAGATGCATATATATATATATATATATATATAGATGCATATATATATATATATATATAGATGCATATATATATATATATATATAGAGATGCATATATATATATATAGATGCATATATATATATATATAGATGCATATATATATATATATATGCATCTATATATATATATATAGATGCATATATATATATATATATGCATCTATATATATATATATATGCATCTATATATATATATATATGCATATATATATATATATATATATATATATGCATCTATATATATATATATATATATATATATGCATCTCTCTCTCTCTATATATATATATATGCATCTATATATATATATATATATATATATATGCATCTATATATATATATATATATATATATATATATATGCATCTATATATATATATATGCATCTATATATATATATATATATATATATGCATATATATATATATATATATATATATGCATCTATATATATATATATATATATATATATATATATATATATATATATATGCATCTATATATATATATATGCATCTATATATATATATATATATATATATATATATGCATCTATATATATATATATATATATATATATATATATATATGCATCTATATATATATATATGCATATATATATATATATAGATGCATATATATATATATATATATATATATATATATATATGCATCTATATATATATATATATATATATATATGCATATATATATATATATATATATATATATATGCATATATATATATATATATATAGATGCATATATATATATATATAGATGCATATATATATATATATATATATATATAGATGCATATATATATATATATATATATATATATATAGATGCATATATATATATATATATATATATAGATGCATATATATATATATATATATAGATGCATATATATATATATATATATAGATGCATATATATATATATATATATAGATGCATATATATATATATATATATATATAGATGCATATATATATATATATATAGATGCATATATATATATATATATATATATATAGATGCATATATATATATATATATAGATGCATATATATATATATATATAGATGCATATATATATATATATATATATATATATATATAGATGCATATATATATATATATATATAGATGCATATACATATATATAGATGCATATATATATATATATATATAGATGCATATATATATAGATATATAGATATCTATATATATATATATATATATATATATATATATATAGATGTATAGATATCTATATATATATATATATATAGATGTATAGATATCTATATATATATATATATATATAGATGTATAGATATATATATATATAGATGCATATATATATATATATAGATATATAGATGCATATATATATATATATAGATATATAGATGCATATATATATATATATATAGATATATAGATGCATATATATATATATAGATATATAGATACATATATATATATATATATATATATAGATGCATATATATATATATATATATGCATATATATATATATATATAGATGCATATATATATATATATATATATATATATATATATATATATATATATAGATGCATATATATATATATATATATATATATATATATAGATGCATATATATATATATATATATATATATATATATAGATGCATATATATATATATATATATATATAGATGCATATATATATATATATATATATATATATATAGATGCATATATATATATATATATATATATAGATGCATATATATATATATATAGATGCATATATATATATATATATATATAGATGCATATATATATATATATATATATATATATAGATGCATATATATATATATATATATATAGATGCATATATATATATATAGATGCATATATATATATATATATATATATATATATAAGCATCTCTCTCTCTCTCTATATATATATATATGCATCTATATATATATATATATATATGCATCTATATATATATATATATATATGCATCTATATATATATATATGCATCTATATATATATATATATGCATCTATATATATATATATATATATATGCATCTATATATATATATATATATATATGCATCTATATATATATATATATATATATGCATCTATATATATATATATATATGCATCTATATATATATATATATATATATATGCATCTATATATATATATATATATATATATATATAGATGCATATATATATATATATATATATATATAGATGCATCTATATATATATATATATATATATATAGATGCATATATATATATATATATATATATAGATGCATATATATATATATATATATATATATATAGATGCTTATATATATATATATATATAGATGCATATATATATATATATATATATATATATATATATATATATATATAGATGCATATACATATATATAGATGCATATATATATATATATATAGATGCATATATATATATATATATATATATAGATATATAGATGTATAGATATCTATATATATATATAGATGTATAGATATATATATATAGATGCATATATATATATATATAGATATATAGATGCATATATATATATAGATGCATATATATATATATAGATATATAGATGCATATATATATATATCTATATATATAGATATATAGATGCATATATATATATATATCTATATACATAGATGCATATATATATCTATATATATAGATATATAGATGCATATATATATATATATATATATATATATATATCTATATATATAGATATATAGATGCATATATATATATATATATCTATATATATAGATATATAGATGCATATATATATATATATATCTATATATATAGATATA